>LUCM01006214.1:9236-36201 GCA_008360955.1 Fasciolopsis buskii
AGGATGAAACAGCTGTACAGTGCTTCCGTGGTTTCTTTATGGTGAGTTGAGCGATGATATCGCATGGTGAATTATTTCATGAAAACTTTAATTTTCTTGCTTAAGGATTGGACACCCTAGAAGCACACGTCAGTCATCCCAGTGAGCTGTAAACATATACCAAATCGTATACTACACCAGCCGTCGTATGCGGTAATCAGAGCCGCATTGGTCATCGCTTCCAGCAGGGTTAGTAATAAGTATGCTTCTCAGAACTTCTGTGGTAGACGAACGCCCCAGCGCTTTGTTGGTGACATCTGAGTCAGAGGCTCCGGTCGGGGTTAACAAAGAAAAACCTCCTTTTGCGGTCTGAGCAGCCGCAAAGTACCACTCCCACAAGCGCGAAGGGCAAACTCGCGAGGACCAGGCTGGGTTTTGCGCTGGCCATGGATGCATCGATAGAATCTTCAACCCCGACAGCTGTTAGAGCACCGTCCTACTTTCAAAAGGCCAAGGATCATCGTGTCCTTAGACATTTGCGCATCATTTGGCTCTGTTGATAGGTCTGCACTTTGGCACTATTTGTTGAGGAATGGAATGCACGAGAAGCATGTGTCGGTCCTCAAAGAGTTGTTCAGATTAACGCAGCCACCGTTCTCAGTTTAATCAGCTGGGACAGCGAATGGGCCTCTGATGTGTCTTTTCAATTTCAGCAACACATTCATCACGGGTGGCAAAATGCTCGACAGTGATCTGAAAGTCCGTTGAACCTACTCTAATCAGGACAGTTTACGACTGGATTCTTTTCGGTCTCACAAGCAGAGCTACGTCACTCGCATACTACGGATAAAAAAGCAATATCCGGGTTGTTGATGGGGAATAAAGCAGATCTCTGGCTGTCAAATAAATGCTCCTGGAAAACCAAGTTCGTTCTGACCACAGGCACTTTCTGATGAACACCAAATTTTGTCATAAAAAGTATCATCGGGTCACTTGACCCTCACTTCGCCTTCACAGCGTTCGACTCAAATTACTCATATCCTCATCGACCACCGGTGGCGTGGACCGACCGAGAGTAATCTGGTCCACACATATGGACTCAGGTTTTCTTAATAGCCATAAAGTAGCTGAACCAGATAAACTGTCACCGTCATTCAAGGATGGTGGCAAAGAATTGACATCGGAGTTAACAAAACTCCTGGGATCTGTTTGGGTAAAGGTAGAAAGTCCCATGAACTCGTGTGAATCGATGATTGCACCGGTTTAGAAGAAAGCCACAGAGAAATTAGTTTGGTATTATCCTCCGTCCATTATTTAGTATTCGTGAAAGCAGTATGCTTGAGAATCAAGCCAATGCCTTTCCTGGACAAGATTGTATTGATTATATCCCTACTTTGCCCTATCCTCATGTGAGAACAGTGTCATTGATATTTGTTCAGACGGAAATCGGTCTGATTTGGAATATGCGGTCGATGTCGTGCTACTTAGTGATCACTTGGATAAGTTGCAGGTTTTTCTCAGTCGTGTGAATGATAGCATAGGTACGTTTGCTTACGTTTTGCACCTTCGGAGTGTGAAATGCTGTTGTAGGACTGAATTGGCTCAGAGACAAATCTTGTTTTTCCAGGGAGCAACTAGATGAGATGGGCAGATTTAATTAATTGGGTAGTTGTATCCCACCTGGTAGTTGTAAATCTGGTGGTACTTCCTCGTGCATACAGAACGCTCCATTGGTATTCACTAAGGCACTTGTGGCGTCATGACCTATAGTTAGAAATCAAAGATCAGATATACACAGCGCCAGCGAGATCGGTGTTGCTCTAGGGCTTCGAAACACGCCGCTGAGAACAGATGTGCGAAGAATTTCAGTGTTTGAGCATTGTTGTCTTCGAATTTCCTTATGGAGCATGGTGGGAACATTTCGAGGGTTACTCAAAAGTTCCAAATAAGGTACTCGGTCCTAGAATCCAGTCTTTAGAATCGGCACAGATTCAGAATAATCTGAGGTGGTTGGAAAATGCTTTCTACATGCTCAAAAAACAACGTTCTCTTTGTAAGCTGTACTTCGAGGCAGGTAGTAGTTGGAAGATATTTAAGGTAGACAGTCGATGACGTGAGTAAAAAGTGAGTTTTAAGCAGTGGACTGGCTCGGGAACGTAAAGTTAGACTGGCGGGTTGGAGTCTGCAATGTCCTCCGAAGCGATGGTTGCAGATTATTTGTGATTTGGCTCAGTGCCGCAGTCAGTGCGTCCTTGCGTACAAAACTTTTCTTCTTCTGTACGTTTCTTCAGTTTATTATTTCGTAGTCTGTTTTTCATTATTCTTTGTTTCTTCTGTTTGTCTGAGTGATAAGGATAACCAGAACACGTTGAGGCAAAGGTAATGCTTGTACAAAATGAACTAAGGAACAAAACCTTTTGTCTTTCTTCGAGATATTGTATTCCACTGGGGGTATGAGATCTATTTCTTGATCATCATGTGTTCTGAAAACCCTAGGGACTTTTGAATTTCCGATCCGAGTTGATAAAGCCTAGGCTAACAGTTTCTCGCTTTTATGTTACTCTTCTTCGGTGCTGCGAAGTAATAACCATGACCAGAGTACATTAGCGTGAGGTTAACCGTTATCGTAATCGAACTGTGCTGCTCCCAGCAATTTGTAAATACATCGTTTCCCTGTCCTTCTTTACAGCCCAGGTCTTTTAACTATCGGCTCGAAGTAGGCCGCCACGGCCAATCCCCTACTTTGATATGAGCATTCAGGTGTCATCACGTCCACACATGCTGCGGATTTTGGTGAACAGTCATTGAAATAGAAAAGAAAGAGTATGAAAAAGCTAACGCATGTGGTCGAAAATCATACTTCTGTTTCTTCTATTTTGCATTTTTCTTCCCATACTCCATCTTCATCGCCTAGTGTTAAGTCACAGTGTCAGCCTCACTGTCCGCTCCCATTCTCAAGTTGTTGCACGTTGCTAAAAAAAAGATCGGATACTGGGCAGGCCACTCGTGGTCAAGTGGTTTAAATCTGTTACCTTAAAATTATCAGTTTTGCTCCGCAGATCCGCCGGTCACTTTGAAGAAAGCGGATGGTCCGCTGTGGCTCGGCTGGTTACCGCAACTATACTATTGAGACCTTCCGCGGTCGTATATAACCCCAAGTTTCAGGGCTATGGTTCTCGATTTCCCTTATTTCCGTGTAATTGGTCCTGGCGGCTATGAAGTTTATCCATTCCACTACACTCGTGCGCCAAGCACGTCATGGAAATAGAAATGGACCTACCGGGATAGGGAATTATAGGAATGCCATAGTAGCCAACGTACTGAATACAGTTTAACTGTATAGATGCTCGCTTTTTTCTGATTTAATAGAAAATAACAATGCGACCATAACGGCCCACGGTTCGCTGCCATATCCTTCAGCGTTTCCAACCAATTGATTTTGGCATCTTTTGGGCCCTAACCACGAGCAATTGTGGCATCTATTTTATCTAGGTTAACTCATTGGTTATGCTGACAAACTACTCTCTCTCTCTCTGTATATATATATATGTATATGTATATATATATATATACTGTAGAAGTGGTTCATTATGATTCGCTTCATATTTATCTAGGCCATTTGGAGTAACTGAGGATAAAAGCGGAAATGAAAAACCCAAGCTGATAAAAGAATTTACATATTCCAAGTGGTTCATACCTGCAGCATATTTGGATCTTAATTATGGACGCTAACTCAGTCTCTAAATTTTACTTGTTAAGGACACTTTTTATTATTCCACTATTACCATTCGAAAAATACGCTCAATACTTTGGTAGCTGTTTCTCCCGTATGCAGAACCGTCAACGAACCTACTTCCAACTCTTCTTTTGAAATTGCAGAATTGCTTATCTTCTTCCGCCGACCCCAGAATCCGTCAACATAATCGAGAAGCACTTCAATGTTGATTCCGCACACGAAATCAAGCGAACGCGCTTAATCATATTCGTCCCAAAAGAGGTAAATGAATCTCCGGTCTATCTGTGAAATTGATAGTAACTCGAAGCCGTTGGCGGCACAATTCCGCCATCCCGTTCTCGAAAGTAGCCTGACCTATCACACAATGATTCCCTCGTTTGATTCATGTTTCTATCTTTACAGAAATCGTATTGTCTTGTCTGTCAGTTTACTGCTCTCCTTTGCAGATTTTGAACAATCGTGGAGCTTGTCCTCTAGTCGGTAAATCATCTAACGTTGTAACAGAATCACTAGAATTCACTGAATGGGGTCGCAGATTAGCTCATTATATCACGTAACTATGCTTCTCATGTGTCACTGTTTCTCTAAATCTTGCGCGGAACTGCCGTTCATGCTCTTTTCTCACGTGGCGGAATTTTTTTTATAATTGATAGCTTATCTTGATGTCAGTTCATTATTGCCGTTAAACCTCTTTCTCACGACAACCCCTCTCTCTTTTCAGTGCCTGATTCTTGCTGGCCTTTGTGTATATGTTCGACCATGAGTATCGCATTTCTAGTCCTGTGATTTGTTAAGGGTTTCCGGAGGATCGGCGCTCACAACTTCACTTTGCCAGCATATGTTGTTTAGGGGGCGAGCGGTGACATTCATTTTCGGGCACCTTTACCTGTGTTCTTAAATGAAAAGCGTTCTGATCACCTAATAATGTCAATTTGGTCATAGTTCCTGGAGTGATCAATTTGAAGAAAAAGCATCCGACAAGCTACTGGAATACGTATATCAGAAGTATCCTTGCGTCTCATTGTCAAAATACCGAAGATGGACAGATTGAACTTGAAAAATAGTTCCAACAGTGGAAGCGGGAAGTCTATCACGTATCTTCACTAAAAGGTGCTTGTTGAAGAAATGATTTCAAAAGAGTTACTAATAAGAATCACTGAATCAGACGACTGATCCACTGAAAGCCTTGGAATCTCCGAATTTGAACCCAATAGAAAATAATCGTCACCTTCATCTTCCATTCGCTGACCCCTACTGTAAAAAAAATGCGCGAAGTCGATAAGGAGTAGATCTACACGGATGAAGAAAGAAAATAACACCGTAATAGCCAACGCACGGAATACAGCCTAGCTGCTCAAACGTAGGTTTTCAATCATTCTGACTTGATTGATTCGCTGCGGTTTCGAGATCTTCCACACCTCAACCACGAACACATGAGACACTTACTTTGTCTAAGCTCGTTATACGTTTTATCCTTCCGCACTTCCACATCTATCGATCCCCACGTGGCTTCTTGCACTCGATGGGAACAATTGAAGATAGTGCACAGAATAGTAAACGAGTGTTTGTCAGACAACTCATGCTCCAGTCAACGAAGTTTGTTGAGCTAGGTACGCTGCGAAAGCGCATTCTTTGAACTGATACTCAATGCTAGATTCCTAACATGGGCATTGGTCACGCGATCACTACACCAGTCCTAGAGATACCACGAAAACATCAATGATCAGGAATATTCGAGGATCGAACATCTTTAGTCTCGCAACCATACAGCAGAAAGGAGCACACTGAAGCACAGTTCATAACGTTTCAACTCAATTGAAATATCAGGTCGACCCTACAGGCGCTTCAGTCCAGCGTATGCCACTCAAACTTTGGGTACACGTGTGCGCACCTCTACTGTCACGCGCCCATCCTTAGTCAAGAAGCTGTCGAGATAACTGTCAATAATAATTAGTTCCTACTGGCTCAGTATCATGTTCGCCAGTCTTGTGACCACTTCACATTTTGAAGGTACAAAGCATATGCCGGATGGAGCTACACCCCTCAAGAGTCTGTCTCATGCACATTACCCAAGTTCTGCAAATTTGAACAGGCCCACAAGTTCGTCTGCTTAATCTATGTCACGCACCTTTTTGCAGTTTGACGATTCGATGCCTATATCCTGAAGATCTAAAATTCGTCGATGATAAAACTAAACCAGGATGGAGCAATGAGATATCCTTGTTGAACCCCGCTCGCCGTTCGAATGATTTTTGAGGTGTACTGCTTACCGTTAATCGATCATAGGTGTGCAAATGCGGTGTTCGTAGGAGGTTACCGAATTTCGCTAGACAAACTCTTTCGGTGAAGAGCGCCGAATGGTACTGTTCGGTCTTCTGTGTCGAAGGCACGTCCCAAGCAAAAAAACATGATTGTCCGGCGACGGTGTGTGTGCGTGCGTGTGGAGCACTTCAGTGTGCTGGCAGAGGAAAAGTTTGTGCGATTTAACCTCGACCTGGTTGAAATCCGACCTGCTGTTCGCGGATGTCATTCTCGCTAACCGGTTTCCAGCATTGAAGCAGTATCAATGCTAAGACACTAGTGTCTGTCGAAAGTAAAGTGATCACACGTTGTCTACTGCAGACACTGTCTGTTCCCTTTTTGAAGGTGGACACAGTCACCGACTCGCCTCACGGAAACGGAATGCGCTTCTGCATCACAAATGTCACCGAATTCTTTATCCGTTTTGAATAGAACTGGAGGAAGTTCCTCGGTACCGGCTGCTTTTTCACTCTTCGGTAGTCGAACGTTCGACTCTACTTTCAGTTCCGTTGTATGGTTAAGTGACAGTTGTTGTCATCGTTGGAATTACATCAGCGCACATTGAAGTATTCAACCTGGTTTTGTCGCATACGGTTTCGCTGACCGAAGTTCACCGCCCACTGATGCCCCATGCAAGTTTCAACGTTATTTGACTGTTACCTGGAGCGGGTGCTGCTTCCATTTTTTCGGCCATCTTAAGCCGTCAATTTCTACGGCTCTTCTCAAGTCTTATCCTCACTTGATGCTGTGGATATCATATCTTATTCTCCTCCTCACAGTTATGGCGCTGGCATTTTTGCATCATACTCAGCGGCTTAGTGCCTTTAGTGGACATTGGATCTAGGACCGCAAGCAAAATCTGCTACCAAGTGCATCACCTTGATTTGATCTCACTACTCATGTGTATTGCTGTTTGCTGGGGTTCTCAACTCGTCTTCGAAGCTGATGCAAGCAGTGGAATCAGGCGTTCAACGACCAATCGGGTTTGCGGTCTTCGTCGGTGACGACTGAGGTAAAGCGAAAACCGCAAAAGAACGAAAGCATGGTCCGATCTTACCTACGTGTACTAGTGCGCTCTGCAGTTTTGAACAGAACTGCATGAACGGTGGCTTACTGCGATGCGGACGATCTGACTCATTACCATGTTGCTGTGCGACGCAAACCATATCTGAAATTCGTGCTGGGCAGGGATAATCAATTGTCTACAGCAAACTGGCGAAACCTATCCCCGTATTTTTACTCTGAACAGGGAAGGCGCAGCACACACCTAAGCAAGCCTGTTATCCAGTAAGTTTCCCAACTTACGCATTAAAATGGTCTGCAACTACTACAATGTCAACATTTTCTCTTACAACTGAGACTAGCGAGTTTGTCATAATACTCATTCCCTCGCTTGTAGTTGCTACAGTCTACTCGAGAATATGTTGAGACAGCGAACAAGCTACGCATAACCCAGCTCTCCTTTCGAAAGCCAACTGATCTTCGGAGTTTTACGGTGCGTAAACCACCGTTAACCGGAATTCAGTCTAAAAAGGACTTTCCATCCTTGTGAGACAGGACCATCCCCACACTGCGCTGACCCGCAACTCGAAATGATTCTTCTCTCGAAGTGCAAGGGATATATCTTGATGAGATAGTCATCATCATCGTTCAGCGTTAAACAACAAGGTAAGCCTCATTGACCGCTGCCTTTTCCCCACAGTTACACATTTCTATAAAAAGAGTGAATATCCAGGGGGAACAGGCAGTGGACCTACACAGGCGGGGAAAGATGAGACGCTGCTGTAGCCAACACACGGAACACAGTCTAACTGTACAAACACACTATTTCAATCATTCTGATTCGATAGAAAATGACAACACGATCGCCACTGTTGACGGTTCACTGCCATATCCTTCAGTGTCTCCAGCCAGCAAGTCGACGAGTCTTTCGGACCCCAACCACGGAAACATGAGACACCTAATTTACCTAATTTTACTGTACATTTCATCATTCCACGTTGCCACGTCATCTGCTGAAATCTGCAAGGGTTCCTCCACTCCGTGAGAGGAACCCAAAATGGGACACAGTATGGTGGACGAGTGTTCGCCATACGCAACACGTGATCCAATCAGCGTAGCCTACTAAGTTTCATACGGTGAAACAAGGTGTTCTGAGAGCCGGTGCCTAGTACTAGATTCCTGACCTCTACATTACTCACTCTGTCACTCCATCCAATCCCAGGCATACTACGTAGACATCGATGGTGGTAAACTTCCAGCTGACGAACATCGTCCACATGCTTACTCCGTGTCTCGCAATCCTGCAACAACTGAGTGCACCATAGTACAGTACACACTACCTTTCAACTTCAGTGAAATATCAGGCCGACGCCACAAATGGTTCAGTCCAGCGTAAGCTGCCCGAACCTTGGATAAACGTGTGTTTACCTCCACTCCCGAGCTGCCGTGGTTCGACACGCAGCTACAACGGTAGGTGAAACGGCCTAAAATCGTTAGTTCCTCTCCGCTCAGCACCAAGGTCGGCACTGCTGCTGTCCAGTCCTGCAACAGTACTTTGCACTTTGAAGGTGCAAAGCACATGCCAAACCGAGCAACCGATCTCGACAGTCTATCTGGTACCCGTTGTGCATGGACCACGGACTCGAAAATTCATACAACGTCATCAGCGTAGTCCAGGTCACATAGCTTCCCTCCACTTCCCAGTTCGACTCCTACATCCCGGAGACCTCCTAAAGCATCTTCCATCACCTCGTCCATGACGAAGTTAAACAAGAATGGTTAGATGGGACACCCTTGTCAAACGCCACTAGTTGTTTCGAATGAACGTGAGAGTTCACCGTATACCCTAACGCGACCATAAGTAAGCAAGTACAATGCTCGCAACAGGTTGACTAACTTCGTTGGCATGCCCCTCCGGTGGAGTGCACTGAATAGTGCTGATTCAGAGTACCTGTCAAGTTAGAGTACCATGTCGCTGTGCGACGCGAACTGTGTCGGAAATTCGTGCTAGATAAGAATAAATGACTGTCCGCACAGAACTGGAGAAGTCTTTCTCCATTGTCTGTTCGCTGAGCAGGCAATGCGCATCGCCCACCTAAACAGGACTCCGATGCACTCAGTTTTCCAACTTGTGCATGAAAATCACCTACTACCAGAGCGTTTGCTCTTCCGAACAAGAGTGACGAGGTCATCGTAAAACTCGTCTTTTTCCACGTTAGTTCTGCAGTCTGTTGGAGCGTATGCTGAGGGGCAAAGAAAGACGGCCGAGGACAAGGAGGGTTGAATAAAAGAGGAGGGAATCTAAAAAGAAGCATGCTTCTTATCGCCGCGCTTCCTAAATGCAAATACCGTCATGGTTTATGAGATTCTTTATAGAGGTACTGACAGTGATTGTAATGGCGGTGCAGGAAAGCGATTAGGGTTATCAACCATAGCCTCTGGTTCTTACAAGAACCTTCCCGCAAAACAGCACGGAGTGGCGGATTGGAAGTCAATCTACTTGAACCAGTTATTCTTCCATTTATCAATCGTTCCCAATTAAAATGAACCCTCAACTTCAGGCGTCTGCTCACTAATCTTCCAAGCATGTTTGGATCTTGGGCTTAAGACAAGCGAACCTGTATAACTCACTGGGTCAGGGTAGCACGCAAGTTGTCGCAACACTTCAGGCTGCAGTCTCACTGTGACAGTGAGACGATTTAAAATGAAAGATTGTGCCGGGGCGAAGTTGTGAAGTCGTCAGCTTATGTAAAGTGCTTGGTCATTAGCCGAGGACGAAACACCCAACGGAATTATAGGCTGCATTGTAGGAACATCCATGGTTCCTGTTCTCGCGAGCTGTGGAAGTATAATGTATTGATCAGTCGACCCATGATTTTGTCAGATTACCTCGGTGTTTCTTTTTTCTTCGGTTGTCATAATCGGTGAGCACAGTCCCAGCTAACGCATGAATCAAACTTTAAAAGGGTGATTTTGTGCGCTGTCTACTTGTTTTTAATATGCATAAGTCGAAGGCATTTCGGATTATATCGAAAAGCGAAGTACAGTTTGATGTTATTTTGGAGTGTTTATAAGAAGCTGATGTCCTGGTTACCATTTTCAACCCTTTGAGATTCGTGAAGTGTGCTTTGGGTTTATCACATTCCCCCTTCTTTCGTTTTTTTTCACTGCGGATTATCCGTATTTTATCGTACGCGAGATTTTATATTGGCATTTAACAGCTTGCTGTTTCAGCAGTTTCCAATTTAGATATGGTAGCACAATCTGGGTGATTCGACGAGTCCGGATAAGTGCGATCAGTGACATTCGTTTGTGTGTTTCTCCCGCCGTATTCCCCTATTCGTTTGTTGGGTCTTTGCGCCCGTGTTTCATGTTTGATGAATAGAGTAAAACGTTCCACGATAAGCTCAACGTTTATCTCGACACAAAGATGCGTGCTTTACGTCTCATGATCCGCTACATCTGCTTTATTCATACCTTACTAGGCATTCCGTCGTTTAATGTTTTCCCACCAATTTTTCTCACATTAATACGCCACAGTCACGTGCATCGTGATGTTTGTTATAGTCCCCGAGATTGTTATCAGAGATCTCTTCACACTTAATTTCGGATGCACATCGGCGCTAACAATTCACACCAATTTGTACTATCGGTGACCTTGCACCAGTGTGCATCAAACAATATTAGAAAGAAACTCCTAATATGATGAATCGGGAAAACATAATGAAACAGAAACACTTAGATTGCATGAATGCCGCTCACTGTGACATTTGATCATATCGCCTAAGGTGTCCAACCATCGCTTTGCACGGTCTGGATTCGAAACCCGTGATCCAGCTCGACTATTTGGAACAGTCTGTTGGTTAAGATGTTCATATTGTCGCAGCATGAATCGGCCACTTTGACCAACTTCTCAACTGCTATTTTCCCAAAAGAAAATTGCATACAGAAGGAGGCTGCAACCATACCTAACTGTTGTGTTGTCGAGTTGGCTTGATCTACACACACTGAAGCACAAGACATAAGCACTAGCGCTGCACCATAGGACAGGAGCACAGCCTGTGGTCTAGCAGGGCACGAACACACTGAGGTTGGAGACACAAGTCTTCAAGCCCCGCACAACGAACGAACCGGAACTGCTGCTGCCTTGAATGAGCAACCACACAGAACAGAAAAAAGGCGCGGAATACGAACAGTTAGCTCAGCCGCCAGCGAAAGACAATGACGAACACAGGACATTGCCGCGCGTTTATTGATGACCAGTCAATACAAGTCAGAATTCAAGTAAACTCTATCATTTATATAGTTGTGTAGGGTGGCCTTGGTCGATATGTGAAACAGCCAGTCACAGAACGAGTTTTGTTGAATCCTTTTGCGGACATGTAAAAATTTTCAACCGCGCAATATTTAAAATAACTTCACTTTCGAAGTACTGGGAAAATGGTAGGTTTTTTGGAAGATCTGCGGCACCAAAAACCCTAGACTGGCCACCGACCATAACAGTAACCCAACCACATTAATCTGTTCCAATTCAGTATCTGTTTTATTGGCTGTCCCTTGATTCAATACCGTCGGATATACTAAGATAATTCTGTCGCTATATTCAAGTAACGGCTTTGTTTCAGAACCGTAAGGTGGTATCGGCCCTACTGCCGTAGTGTAGATTCAGCTTCCTGTCTATCGTCAGATGTGCCCATCCCATAGATGTTTCACATTAGCAGGCGCTAATCGGGTCTTCTGTGTGGGACGACACTTCATTCGACAAGCGACCAGTTGATGAAATCCAAGTACCTTAAGTAATGAAAATTACCCACTTCACCCAACTACGTACCAAAAACTGGAGCCGGCTTTGGGGATGAAACATGCATTCCAGACGTACCTGCACTATCGTTCAGACAGTCAAGGAAACCCTATAGCTTACCTGGATCTTCACTTAAAAGCAGAACATCGTCCGCACATATCAATCCAGACAATTTGCTGTCCGATGAAATAGATACCACAAACAAAGCTTTTGCACTGGGACAAAGGGGTTGACATAGTCATTTAAATTGGAAAGTTAAAAGGAAAAGGTGAAATAGAGCAACCCTAGAAAACACCACTTTTAGTAGGGAACTCGGCCGAAAGATTGCTGTAAACATAAACTTAGCCTCGGCTTTTCGCATACGGAAGGAGGTAAATAAATTTTCTTGCTGCACCCATTCGTGTGAGACGGCGCTACAATTTTTCACAGTTGAGAATCAAATGCCTCATTTGCATCAAAGAAAATGGATCGTTGGCCTACGAAACACAACAGATACCATTCTGGCCGGGTTGGGAGCCGGCTTAATTCTCACGTCTACGGCTTTCGCGATCACTGAATAATTGGCTGTGGATAAATTCCGCGAGTAGTTCGGGTACTTGAACGACTTTTCCGCCGTAGTCAAATTAGACAGTTGCATCACTTCAACTCTAAGTGTTTCCTTTGTGAATTCTACCCAATGTTTCATCATTTCAAGTGTCTCTTTCGTCAGTAAAACTAGATCCATCGATTGTGTCAACCTAAACTCCCTGGTATGGACTTGGCCCACTGATAATCAGTCATGTTCATGAGCTCACTGATTTTTCGTCTTACAGTCTCCTATTACAATGTTGATTAAATTCATGGTAGAATCGCATTCATGTAGCCGGTCAAGTAAGGAGGAAGTTGAACAAACTCTTCATCGTTCACTATGATCAAAGTAAATATGATCGGGGCAACCGAGGGATCATTCAATCTATCATGTTTTCTGCTGTCAAACCGAACCACCGAGTTGATCGCTTGTCTAAAGAGCATAGCACCGCGAACGGAACGATAGTGGCAATGTTGGTTGCCACTAGTTATGAATGAATTTTGATCGAAGATCGTACGGCGGCATGCATAACTAGCAGAATTGATAAAATTTCGGCGAATGACGGAATCATCGACGGAGTATCTACTGCAAGGTAATTATCCTATAATAAGAGTACAGAAGCATTCAATTACGGCTTAGATAAGTGAATTAGATATAGCAAATGGTGATCAGTGAAATTACCATTTTACAAATGGTAGATATGATCACCTAATTTGTTGGTTATTTGTTCCCTAATGATCCCAATGCCGCTCCCATGTTTCTAACTTATGAAATTATCATTCCTTGAAAATTACCACTGAGCGCATTGAGAAAACAAGTTGGCGAACAAGCTCGTTTTCAGTGATTCGTATCATGCCAGTACATCCTTATATATCTGCAAAGATATTTTCCACTATAGAAGGATTGGCATTATCATTTCACACAATATGGCGTGGGAAGGATTTGTGTTGGTTATTGTTTGTTGTCTAGGGTTTGTAGGTTGGGACGGGTGGGCCGAAGGGAGACAGTTGAAGGCGCAACCACAACTGTTTTAGACGAACAAAGTGCAGTACTGTGACAATGACGGATAATCGACCTTCCGCAGTGCTCAAGAGGCGAAGCACTTTGCCAACCTGGATGATGTCGGACTACTATACCGTGCGCCGCTATAGTATACAGGAGTCTGAAAGCTTGAATCACATTCACGGTTGTAGTGCGCTTAGTTCGTGCTTAGATGTGAAACCATAGCCTAATCTAGATACTAATTTTCAGTGCCTACCAGTGCCGGGTGTGCATCACGGATGCGTCAGACAAGCGCAAGGAAGAGCTGTGTGTCGTGCGGCAGACGCGATGATACATTGATCCACAGGGCTAAGGATGATAGTACAAAACGAGGGCTGCAGAAATCAGGGACTTGTCTTTCAGACCATAATGACCTAGGGGCGGATTTGAACAGGATACGAAGTTGGCGCGTTAGAAGTTTTATGTGATACACTAGTCAGTCTTTTTCGTCGTGCTATTTCTGCTAGGCGTGTCACCTTCCCACCATATTTGTAAAATGACTATCCATGCCGTCTATAGTGAAAATATTTTTCAAGATAGATAGTAGTAAATGTAATGCATGAGCTACATACACTATCGACCGTGACCTATCTGATCTACTGAAGTTTGGTGCATACAGGCAAGTATATGCTAACATGTAGCTGGAGCAGAATGCTTGTTCCTTGAAGATTACACTGGATGTGGATTAATTAGCTAATTTTATTCTTATGATTTTTTGCTAACCGCTATCTAATAGAAACGTGGAGGATGGTGAATTACACGAAAAGTTTCATAAACCACAGGAAGTGAATGTATTGAATAGCCGAAAGAGAACTGTGAATTTGATCGAGGAAAAAAGATTAAACGGCAGTCCTGCACTATCCTCTTATTTACGTCTTACAATTTTGGTTCATCAGGAAAACAAGTATGTTCGACTACCTGCTCGAATCAAAGAGTCTATCTGGAATCAACGTGCTGTGACCGAATTGTCTCTTGGATGGATCAGTCTCGATAGCGATTTGGCTTCCCTTAATCTGCCCGCCTTGTATGCAGACTATTTTCTATATGGTGACTATACTTGGCCACATTTTATGGGTACTCAACTCGGTGAATTGCTTCAATTGGCTTGTGATAGTGAACTGGCTCCACTCGGTTGTCGCGTAAGTTGTTACCCTAAACTCTTCTAGTTTAATTCTGCTGCCCCCATTTTGGTGCACTTCCATGCGAACTTACTTAATTTTACGCTAATCATTTTCATTCATCATACGATCTATAGATTCCGCTTTGTGTTACAGATACAGCCCTCTGCTGACCGCGGTCCCCTTCCTGAAAATTGATGTGCATTGTTGTTTCATTCATAAAAGAAAGTAAAAGATAAAAGATAACTGCTGAAAAGCTGTTTATCCATCTAATTATTACATCCTTTATGGACAATTGCAATGGAAAAAGTATACCCCATCGACCATTCGGGAGGAGAGACCGGAAACCATGGGCTTGGAACTAAAAAGGCCTTGGGATTAGCGGGTTTCAATTGGTCAATTGTCGTAACGAGCCTGGTCACAGTGAAAGGTCTTTTAAGTCCACTACGTTATAGTATCGGATAGCAAACATTCACACATTGTCATGCGTCACCAAAGGGACAATATTGCGAGTTGTAGGTGGTTTTTCGCTCATTGGGTGGGCATCTACCGCGAGTGATTTCACACAAGAATCTGGGCATTCCCATTTTATGCTTACGAGGTACACTGCAATCAAATTAACTTTCTAGCAATAAAAATTAACCGCTCGTCAGGATAGTAAAACAATGCTGTCTCCGTTATAAGCCTATGTCTCGGGGTACATAATGCATCCTTCAGCCACAGAAACTGGTATGCATAACGCCCAAATGTCGTGTACCGTATGCGATTGATTTAGAACCAGAGCTGACGGACTCCCTTAGCTTGATTATTAACTGTCAATCGATTCGACGTTGACTGTTAGGAATCTGTGTTGTTTGCACTTTGGTAGAAATACTTCGATTGTACGAAGGCAACATAAACGACCTCTTTAGCAAAGGATGTTAGAGACGCACAGTCATTCAAAAGCGTTCCTAGGAGCGTTCCGGGTCATAGCCCTTTTGTTTCGGGTCCTCCAAAGACAAGTAGGGTTTATGGTTCTACAAGACCCCAGTTGGATAGATGTGGCCAAAATCACCACATTAGCTGATTCAGAACTTGCAGAATGTTCTTCGTTCAGGTCCGCCAGGAAGTTTAATTTTTGGGACGGAAGTAAGTTTTACTAATTATTGCAGCTTGGTGGTACTGCCAAGTGTCAACTGATGACTCTGTTTTGGTTGGATAACGTTCTCCTTACGCGCAAATATTCTTTTCGCTTGTTTATATCACATTGATTCGATACAGAAACATAGAGCTTTCTGGGCGTGACAGTTGTTAGAATCGAGACGAAGACTGTCTGACTGTTGATTTTTTTTAAATATCTCCTGGCTGGCTTATGACCATTGCTGTTTATCTCTACCCGCTCTGCTTCTCTGGTCTGCAACCTAAGGTTCACGCACTTGGTGAGGCGGCTACGGTTGTCGCTTCCGGTGTTCGACTTCACTGTATTCGATCGGGTCTGGTTAAACGTGTCAGCCAAGTGCGACCAGATGTCACACCTCGAGTGAACAAGACATCGGAACATCTTCGTCACTGGGGTAGTCAGTCGTCCATGAATTCTTCACAGGACACATCATCCTCGGAAACCACAACGACAACACTGCGACCTCCACCGTTAGTGATCGTTTTCAGCCGAGGCACGTTTTTTTCCCCCACTTCCGGTTATGGAGATTTTCCACGCCTTCATCCGATTCTGTTGTATACGGATGATCGCGAATCTCTGTAATTTTTTTGTTCGATGTTTCACGGTGTGGATCTCGGTGCTGATGTTCATAAACAGATAGAGATGATTATCGATTTATTGGACCAGATGACCAAGAAGCAGGTCATCGGGTTTGCATTGGCTATTTCGAGGTTATTTTATAGCAGACGAAAAAATCTTTACCTATAAATGAATGTGTCATATCAGAATTCTAGGTAGAAAACAAAAAGCTTCAGGGTGATGGGACCAACCGGAGACATCGATTAACACAAATGAATTAGCAGCTAGAACGATTCACATCGAAAAGCATGTCTGTTGGCTTCAAAGCCTTGATCGGGGTTAACTAAAGGGCGCTATTAATGGGAATAAACGAACTTGTCCTGTTTTACCCGGAAACAACTATTTCTACATCCTCATCAACCTTGCCATTTTAAACTACTTGTCTGTGTTAATACGGCTCAACACATTGCACGGGATTCTAATGCACAAGTTTTAATTGCCATTTCACAAAACCATTGGATCAAATGTAAATTGTCCGGTGCCTGCTTGCTATATTATGACCATATGCGGGACAAATCATAAAAGAGATGGCCAAGAATCAAGCAAATCTCACCAGGTCTCAGGTCAGCATGGGATACCTTAGAATAAAATCTAATAACGTCACCTAATAATAACGATTGACTGGGCGGAGGGAGAAGAGTTCCACACTGGCAAGTGTGCTGACAAACAAATGTAGCTGTTCATGTTCTAATCACGGCGGCTGAATTGTTCAGTTTGTCTATCCCAAAAGGGTTGATCGCGTTTAGTATCCACAGCCGAACAGCACCCGATTGATAGGTCCCATCCGTTTCGTGGATCCTTTGCTAATCTGGTTGATCGCTACCTGGGTCTGTTCCTTTCGATTTTGATATATTTCACTGAATTGTGTTATCGGAAAATCACATGGCTTTCGGTGATAGTAATGGCCTATTAGTTAAGTTGTGAGGTTTGATTCTGGTCGCGTGCGATTGTAGAAACAGGCTACTTAGATGGGTATGTGACTTTTTTTTCGGATTTTTGGACTTTGTTCATACCGCCGCATCTTTAGCATACTGTATTGTTTTTACAACAATACTCTCCCATGTTTTGTACGGTTGAGCACGCCTTTGTGAGCCTACGAATGATCTGGACAATACACCGATGCACAAGCGTTAAACACACAAAATGAATGACCTCAATGGTTTTGCTCATGGCAGGTGATATCTGCAAGGCGACTTCTTGTGGGATACGGGGACCAAAAAAGGGACATGACTGTCTATCGATTCATACCAAACCAACTGAAGATTTATTGCCACTAAGCAGGTTGTCTATTTTTGCTATTGTTCTTTCTGTCCGTTGTTTGTGATGTTCTATTCAAATTTATGAAATTTAGCTCTCGGGTCATCGGTAATTGAGAACGCATCATCATCGTCGTTCAGCGTTAAACAACAAGGCTGCCTTTTCCCCAAGGTTACATTGAGAAAGCATAATCCATTGAGGCTGTTGTAGGCTATTGTAATACTTTGTATCGTACTTCACAGTAGGAAGACAGTTGCCGGAATCCTACTGTACCTTTCTGTTTCAGTATGTGCTTCTACTATTCGGGTCAGTCCTTGCAACCATTAACTCCATACTGCTTTGTCCCCGGAAAGGTGCAGACTAGATTCTGGTAATAGGTTGTTTACTTCTCCAAAAAACTGGTCAAATCTAATCAACAGAGTAGGAAGTGTCTCTGTATAATGGCAATCCACATTCGCCATACCACAATAGTATTGGGCTTTTTAAATGAAACCATTCTGCCGGAGAGTCTCTATGGCACTGAGTATTGTCGATGCTCACTCATGGCCTTTTATTTGGCGGAACTTGGGTTCACTCATCGTGTTGGCAATCGTCCACCTGTCCGACAGCTGTTGCCGTAGCTCTGCTGGTCACCGATGTTCTCTAATCATTGCTGGTGTTTACCGTGATCTGCAATGAGATTCGTCGGCACGCTCTGGGTGCGGTTAGCCACTATCTGGCTAGAGTAATTGCTTTACATTTTTTGCATGCGTCCACTTCGTTGCGCGTTATTTGCATCCTCCTCGATATGACCAAAAGCCATGACCTCCTGGCCAGACCCTGGCTTGGCATAAAAGTGTGAGGAAATTGATGCCGATCGTAGAGCATCTTAAACCCCTTTCAAGTGTTCGGTGTTCAAGGCTCGTTGTTTAGAGAAACAGTGAACGATTGATCAGATGCTAAGTACGCGCCTTGATTTCGTATTCTGTGCATGTGCATTTCATCGCACAGCAACGACAATTTGAATCTGTGGAGACGCGACTTTTCATTTCCTTATTCTATTTGGATATTTATTATTTAAAAACAATAAGTTAGTGAATGCTGAGATGGAACTTCCCTAGGGACAAGAAATTCGCGAATATATGTTCAGCAAAATGAAGCCAACTGTTCACAGTCTTTTCTCCTATCAGATTTTCACGTAATCTGTTGTCACTGTTTGTCGTGTTTCTACCACTTTTGGATCATCAGTATTGTATGCGTACCTAGTCATTTAATGTTTGTCATTATTTGTTCGTTCTTTTTTAGATTTGGATTACGTGACTCCGTTGTTACTGCCTATGACGTTCGAGGCTTTGATTCACGAGATCATAGGGATTGAATTGGGTGAGTAAAGTACTAGTTTCAGCCGTTTGCTTTTTTTCATTTTCCATGGTCTGGACGGATTCTGTTCTTTGGTTGATGACATGATTTAACACTTTATCGTTTTGTTTACACTGGGATACTCATTGCGGATGCAAGCACTTGTGTCCCAAACGGTTCTAGAATTTCGCTTCAAAACCTCTAGTCCTTTTTTGATTGGCTCACTCCTCCTTCAGTGAGCGTTTTTTCGGGATTTCATATGGATCATATTTTCTTTTACAAAAGATGACCGGCGTTGGTTAAAATGCTTGGACAAAAATGAACCCCGGAGATGAATTAGCCTAAATGCCCAAAGACTATGAGCACATCGTTAATTTGTAGGGTGCTTGATTGCTATCAGTGAACAATGTATCACGTGAATGACGACGCTTCGAGAACAGACGTCCAATGACAGCTGGTAGATTCACTCTGCTTCTAATTTACATACGCAGACTCTTCGGTACACGCTCTTTTTGAGAGGGTGTATTTTGTTCCGTGATAACACATCCCAGGTATTGACAAAAACCATCATTAGTTGCGATGTCGCTTATAGTTCAGTCAAACTGTATATTATTCGTTCAGATTAATTAAACGAATGTTACATCGATTATGAGTCGGGCTTCTGGACGATGTGACATCAAAGAATGGATCCATTCTGGGCTTGGATTTGCGAGATACTGGAAAGAACGTCTGGTCGCTTCCGACCATCACAGCAGACCAAGCGGACTATTGTGGATGGGTTGAGACAGTCTCCCGTGACTGTACAAAATCACTTACCCGTGACCAACCACGGTTGTGACTGTTTTTTCTTTGGTACCGCTTCTATTTTCAGGGTCATGGCTTCGGGTTACCCGCTCCCCCCCCCCGCGCCAGTGCTGGGTCGTAATGGCTATGGGGCGTGCCGTCCCCACTTCAAGCATGCTAAACGGAAATTTAGTAGGATCAGCCATATGATTTTTATCCGGAAAACGATTAACTATCACTGTCTTCTACCTCACCATCGTTCAGCGTGACACAACAGGGCGGGACTTGCTGACCACTCTTTCTCGTCATGTTGCACGTGGTTGTAGAGAGAACAAATACTCAAGGTGGACAGTGAACATGGTTTGACTGTACAAACATTTTTTCAATCATTCTGATGCCACAGAAGATCACAACATGGTCACCGTTTTTTTTATTCGCTGCTGCATCCCTCAATGTCTCCATCCAACTGGTTGGCGGGTCTTTTGAACCTCAGTCACGAAAACACGAGAAACCCACCTCACCTAAGTTCGCTGTACATTTTCTTCACGTTGCCGCGTTATCTGTTGACCTCCACATGCCTTCTTTTACTCTGTGGGAGGAACGGAACGTTGGTCACGGTATGGTAGACGGGTGTTCGTCGTACGTAACCAACAAAGTTTACTAAGCTAAATACTCTGGGATAGAATATTCTCCGAATTGGTATCTAATACCAGATTCCTAACCTCACTCGGTTACTCTGTTCATTCCCAGCAACACCACAAAAATATCGGTGACCGAAGACATCCGAGTAACGAACATGTTCAATCCGTCAAATTTATGTCTCGCAATCATACAACGGAACTGAACGCAGTGCGGCGCAGTGCATACGACCTTTTAACTTAAGTGAAATACCAAGCCGACGCCACGGGTGCTTCAGCCCAGGATGTGCCGCTCGAGTTGCGGATATACGCGTGCTTACTGTGCTATCACCTTTTGTCACGGGGCTGCCGAAGTCCACTCCCTTAACAGACTTTTACATTTGGAGGGTCCAAAGCACATGCCGAGTGGTCCTGTAGCGCGATTGTGCCTAGTGCACGTTGTGCTTGGTCGGCGGATTCGAACAAGCGCACAAGGTCGTCTACTTAATCCGGAGTACACAGATTTTTCCCATCCTGATGGTTGCTTGAACCCTCTACATTACCTCTTCGATGACGAGTCTAAACAAGGATGAAGAGATGGGACACCCTTGTCGAAAGCCACTGGTCGTTCCGAATGGACTTGCTAGTATAGTAGTGTGGTATAATCTTACCCCACCGTGATTGTGCGGTGGATAGCATGCCCGGTCGACTAAGTCAAAGGGTCCACCAAAGCTGAGAAATGAAAATTATCGGACCCCAGTGTATGTGGTGCGTTCAGGTAACTGGAGAAGAGTAAAACCTGCTCTATTTAACTTCGATCGGGACGAAATCCGTGCTTGTGTTGGCGTGCGTTACACTCGTGAACTTGCGTCAGACAACATGGCGTTATCGATATTAGCACCTTGGCAACTGGCGATTAAACTTATTCCACAATGATTACTACAGTCATTGAGTATTCCTTTTTTTGAAGATAGATGCAATCACTGACTTCCTCTATGATACCGGGATGTGCTGCTCGACCCAAATATCATGGAGCAAAGGGGGAAATGTTTTACCAGATCTGTACACTCAGTGTGAGAAGAACTCGGTGGAGGTTTTTGTGGATGACAGTCGATTTTTCTTGCTTCAGCAGTCGAATGTTCATCCCTACTTCCAATACCGTTAGGGTGTGGGGGGGTCGACTGGCAGCTCACAAAGTGTAGCCACATTAGAGCGCGGTTAGCTAAACTGCTCGTTGAAATATTCATTGCAGTTACCAGGCCTGCTTGGAAAGATTGGGTTCTCCATTTCTATGGCACACAATCTCGCTAACGGAACTTCGCCGTCCACTGGTGTCGCCATCAATTTCCACGGTCGTTCTAAAGTTTTATCCTCGCTTGATGCTGTAGATATCATTTCTTATTCTCCTCGTCACAGTTATGGAGCTGGCATTTTTGCATCATGCTTGGAGCTTCTAGTGCGAGTGACGTAGCTTTGCTCGTGAGACCAAAAAGAATTCTGTGATGAATGTGTTCCAGAGATTGAAAAGACACATCGGAGGCCCATTCGCTGTCCCAGCTGATTAAACCGAGAATGGTGGCTGCGTTAACCTGAACATATTTAGTTGTGAAGAGAAAATCTCCGCTATAAACGGTGGAATCATTTCACCAGGCCTATTTCACCATCACAGCACCGACTTCACGACGCCACACGTAACCAGTGGTATTAACTTGTCGAAGGTTGTCATTCACTGTGGCCTACATCTGTGATTCAAGACCAAAAATCGCCGAGTTCATCATTTCTGCTTACTCCTGGTCAGCGGTCGGACCAACAAGAAAGGCATTCCTCAAACAACTGCCTCCAGACGAAAGTCTACTATCCGCACTTACCCGGAAGTTACTTAGAGGTCATCGACACAGCCAAATGCCCAAGGTCCAAGCCGACAATGTAGACAAAACAAGGGAGTCATGCAAGCCGCGTGATGCACGGCACAAGACTAGACTAGGGAGGTTTGGATATGTTTTCCGCATGCCTACAAAACGGCTACCTCGGTGCAAGCTGTTATGTAAGGCAGCTAATGGTTCGAGCAGGTCAGTCAGTCATATAACAAAAAGTATATGAACACCTCAACCGGGCGATTAGCCACTATTAGTCTAGTTAGGTTACCTAAAAGTAAGCAGGGTGCCAACACAATAACAAGGAAATAGAAACTTAAAGGAAGTGACAAAAGAAGAGACAGAGGGGAAAATAATAAAATGAGACGAACCAAGTTTTCTCCGGTGTCTTCACCGTAAATATTTTGCGAATTCTTATTGTCTTCCCTATTTTATGAGGGGCATTCGTATCACTGACTTCAGTTCCCAGGCATGTCCCTCAACACCTCAAACCACCAACAATCCTCATCTCCTGAGCCCCAATCGAGAAACAGGAAGCACCAACCAAAGCCAAAAACCCAAGCTAACCCTTGCATACTTCTACGCCAAATCATAGCCTGATCATCGCGTCGCTTACTCCAGCCTTGGCCAGCAAGTGCACAAAGAGCACGAAAAGGTGGTTGATGAACAGGCATACGTAGTACGTGTCCAAGCAACCGGAGGCGACGTAGAATAATTATGTCAGTCACAGGACGACTGTTCGCATCCAACACACGACGCCGCACCTTGTCATTGCTCACCCGACGTTCACAGTAAACTTGAACAATATTTTGGGGACATCCGTGGTCGAATACAGAAAGTCGCCGAGCATCCTCAACGCGGATAAGTCAGACCTCACAACCGTGAAGCAGAACGCCACGAAGTGCGGCATTGTATACCCTTCCTGTGAGAGAAAGCCGGATGTCATGGCAGCATCCTAATTACCGTAGGTTCGCGAAAGCTGCGTGTTGTGATCTCCTCAACAACTCCGCCTGGTGTGATCGGACTCCCGAGGTAAATGAGGCTATTGACTCCCTCTAACCGAATACCTCCAACGGTGAGTGCAAGTACAGGCTCTTGTCATCTTTGAAGTACTTTGCATTTTGAAGTGCAAAGCACGACTTACTGGGATACTGTATCGCGGTGCCTCTTGCGTCGGCGGCGGCGTGTAGTAATAAGTATGCTACCGTTCAGCGTTTCCTCTTTTATCCCATCCGTCTCATCTATCCCAAACTAAATTTCTTTACTCGCCCTGCTTAGGCTTAATGTTGCTACTGATTGTGCTCTTGATATTCGCAGCGGTTCATTGTCAGGTAATGAAGTAAGTGGTTTTCAGTCTGCCAGCTGACATTTTCTCAGACCACATCAGTTTTTCAACGCAGAAAATGTGATTAGACGTCTGCCCTACTTCTGCCGCAGATCCCCGATAGATTCTATTTCACGGTCGCTTTCTCCAGTTCTCACCAGCTCTAGTGAGAAGGAGCAAGTCGAGCAGACAAGAAGTCCGTTTGTTAATCAAAACCAAATAACTTGTATTAGTCGTCGATGAGCGACTCTCACAGATTGATTATTCTTCGGGCTAACTCGGTCCCTCAGCATCTATCGAGTTTCCCATTCGGCGTTTTTGCTCTACCTTTCGATTGGCATAATCAGCCCGAAGTCGTTCCAGCTGTGTTGATCTCTGATTCGGGTAGATTTTTTGACGAGTCAATACCCATTACCCTTACGACATCAGCCTCTGAATCTCGGCTCCATCAATGTGCACACTGTCATACAAGCCGACTAACAGATATGTTTAGCCTTGATTGTGGACTTACTTTCGGTTGATTTCTGCTGCATCAGTGAAACACGGATTCAAGATAAGAATAGTGTAATTCAACTAACAACGCCCGCTATCTCATCAATATATTTCCTGCCCACCTCAACAGACGAAGAAGCTCAAGCTGTGGATTAACGTGTTTTGGGAATCGAATAAGACCATTTATTTGAATTTCCGGAGCAGTTCGTTGGCCATCGACGCAGACCGCAAATCCGGTTGCCCGTAGAACGTCTGGATTAATCGATTGTTTGCACCACTTACGACCCAGAACTATCAGGCTAGTTAAGAACTCCAATCAGCAACAATGAAGGTAAGCCCTTGGATCAAGTCAAACTGGCGATGCATTTGGCAGCAGGTCCTAAATCCAGTGTACATCAAAGATGCTGTATTTCGCAATTGTTGTTGACCCTAGTGGAGCGCAAATGCCAACTTCCTACCTGCAAGGAGATAAATGAGGTGCATCGACAGGTCAAGCATCAATTAACGGCAAGCCTTAGAACGATCGTGAAAACTATGGATTAAAGTGGCCGAAAAAATGGAATTAGCAGCTACTTCAGGTAACAGTCAAAGACTGTTTAAGCTTATGCGCAACACCTCTTGGTGGCAAACTTCAATTACTGGAGTCCTGTGCGATCGAACTGGAGAACTCACTCACAACAGACGGCAAGGACTCAACTTCAAGGAGCAGTTTGGCTGGTCACGTGCTAATGTAGTTAGTACGACGACCGCCGCTGCGAATCCTTGGGGTGTCTCTTGACCACCCAGCCGAAGTGGAAGTAGAGACGAATATTCGACTGCTAAAGAGAGGAAAAGCGGCCGGTCCCGACGAACTTCTCTCAGTTCTTTTCACATTGAGTGGAAAATCCCTGACAAAGCACTTCCCTCTTTGTCCCGTGATACTCAGAAGGAGTAGTGGTTTCCATTATCGTGGGTTGAGTCATTGATTGTACCCATCTCCAAGAAGGGCACACCCAGTGACTGTAGTATATAACGTGAGATCAGTTCAATTCCTGATAGTTACTGAAGCTTTAGCGTCGATAATACTAACCCACCAATTCGCGAGACTAACATGCGCGAATAGCAGGCCGGAGTTGGTCTAGGCCGACTTTGCATCCACAGCTATTAAAAATGCGGCATATATATCGGCGCCGTACAATCATAGACTTTTTGGACTTGAAGGTAATGTTCGACTCAGTCGATCGAACAGAGCTATTCAATGCTCTTCACCGTGGTGGTATGTCGGCGAAGTTCGTAAACCTGCCGCGAACACTGTGTGGCCACGTTAGGGTATACGGTGAACTATCAAGTTCATTCGAAACGGCTGTCGGGTTCGAAAACCGTACCTCTTTCCCTCGTTATTGCTTAATTTCATCATGGACAAGGTAATGGACGCTTTAGGAGGTCTGCAGGATATTGGGTTCAGATTGAGAAATGGTGAGAAGTTGTGAACTACATTACGCGGATGACGTCGTGTGGCTGTTCGAATCTGGTTCCACTCACAATGTGCACCAGGCAGACTGTCGAGGTTTATAGCTCGGCTCAGCATGTGCTTCGCACCTCCGAAGTGTAAAGGACCGTTACAAAACTGGACGACAATAGTGCCGAACTTGGTTACTGGATGGAGAGGAACTAACGATTGTGAACCGTCTCACCTACCTTGGTAGCTGCGTGTCCAACGATGATAGCTCGGGATTGGAGGTGAGTATGCGTATATCCAAGGCTCGTGCAGCTTACGCTGGATTGAAGCACTTGTGGCGTCGGCCTGATATTTCACGCACGGAACCTCTTCAATAAAGAGTCCACAGAAGAACCACAATTGTGATCGGTTGATAGATGCTTCATCAGTTTTGGTTGAGTCAACCTTAAGAACGAGGGCAGAATGCCACATTTTTTGTAACTTTTTGTTCATCAAAGCCTCAAAGTTATGGTTACTAACGTTTCCCTTCCGCGTGCACCCAAGCGTGGGGTAAGAGCTCTCAGGATAGTCGATTTTATACACTTCAAGTCGTTCGTAATCATGGGCCTGAACTGCAGCAATCAAGGTGAGAATTAAAGTTACTTACCACAAAAATGGATCAAAGGTTTGGATCTTAGGATCACTAGTATTTGCGTGAGTAGAAACGATTTGCCACCAACCACCATTGAGATCGCTACTTGTTTTCGCATCTATACATACACTATGATTAGGATTGAACTATCATCTCTCATTATTCGTTTCAGGACGTTAAACCATAGGCAAAGGCCTCTGCGAGCTGCCTTTTCCCCAGTTACAAATTTCTTATAAAAAAAGACGTGAATATCCAAGGGAACAGAGATGAGGACCGTTAAACAGGCAGCGAGAGATAGATGCTGCAACAGCCAACCACGGCAAAGTCTAACCTATCAGCGCCTCGTGTTTCCAATATTTGATTCGACAAGAAATGACCGCACGATCGCACTTGTTCAGCAGGATTCAATGCACATATCCTTCAAAGTGTCATTAGCAGCAGGTCGCGAGTCTGTCGGACCCCAACCACGGAACATGAGACCACTTTACTAAGTTCGTTGTAACATTTATCTCATTCCACGTTGCCACGCTCATCTGTTGGCCCACCATGGCTTCTTCCTTCACTTAGGGGAGAATACAATAGGGCACGATATCGGTATAGACCGAGTGCTCGATCATACGCAACACGTGACACATTCACCAGCTTAGATTTACTAAGCTTTCTGAGCTGAACAAGCTTTCTTCAGAAGTGGCCACCGCAATACCAGATTCCTAACCTCATAGTTACTCACTCGGTCAATCCGCCTCCATGCTGGCGATCATAGCGTAAACTGCGGTGTCGAAAACCTCCAACGACGAGCATCGCCCACCACGCATACTCCACGTCTCGAACCGTACAACAGAAACTGAACGCACTGGCAGCAACAGTACACCTATCTTTCAGACCTCT
>LUCM01006215.1:3680-17269 GCA_008360955.1 Fasciolopsis buskii
ACGTCGTTTGGTCCGGATATAAAGCAAATTAAAGTTGGTCAGTCCGGTATCGTTCTCATCGGATTCGTTGAGAACATAACGAAGAAGATTCAGCTTTTCAAGTGTTTGGATACCAAATGAAACTACTGGTAACAGCCCCTTATGGAATGCACAAGTCTAGAAATGGTTAGAGAAGAAAGTAAGGATTAGGTGTGTCTGATAAACAAGAATAATCTCAAAGTACATTGCCTGTCTCGCAGAATTTCTATCTCCCTATTTGTTTTCATACCAATTGTATGAGGACAATTCCGACTGTATGGTTATGGGTGATATTACCTATGATAATGATGATCATGATCATGATCATGATCATGATCATGATAATGATGGTGATGATGATGATGATGATGACGATGATAATGATGATGATAATGATGATGATGATGATGATGATGGTGATGATGATGATGATGATGATGATGGGGTGATGATGACGATGATAATGACCATGGGGTGATGATGATGATTCGAATGGTTAAAATGATCCGACCATCATTACCAGGACGAGGATGATGACGAAGGTGATGGAAGTGATTCGGGTCACGATGAGGACAATTCAAATGATGATGATGCTAATGACTATGCGAAAGATGATAATGACGGTGATGCCTATGTTAATGATTGTAACTTTTATTATCATAAACCGATGCTGTCGGAAAGTCCTCGAACGGACGATCGGAAATTGTGTATTATCTAAGAAAATCTTTCACAAATGAAAATGTCCCTGCTCATCTCCGGTTTTTAGAATCACTGCAAAATCATGAACATCCGAAATAGATAATCCAGTGTTAACAGTGTACTTATTCAAAAATACGATTTTCTTTCCCAGTACGCTGTATTTTTAGATAATCTTAGAAATCTACAACGATAAATCCTCAGTCAGGGGAGATTAAGATCTATTCGTATTTTTCCCGCTTATTTTGCATCAGGAGTGGTCTACGATGCGCAAATGAAAGCCGGCGACATCGATTTGGCAGCGGAATTCGAGAATTTGCACGTTTCCACGGTGCATGCCCTGTGTGCCACGGTGTCTGTCGATGAGTGCAAGCTGATTCCAGACATCACTTTTGACGTAAGGCCAGCTGAATATGGCAATGGTCAGTGCGTAATTTTAATGTTCCTTTCTTTTTCAATGCACAATTACTATAATTTTATAAACACTCGAGTGACGCAACAGGTTATTTCAGTTTAATATCAAAAGATTCATTAATAATCCAAAATTATTCACGCTGTTAGTAGAAAGCCTTCAATCAGGCCAATCGTTTAGCTCGACGAATAGGATAAACATTGATTATTTGTCCCGCTACTGTTTCTCCAATTAAATCCAGTCAAGACTTTGTTTCTCCTAACTTTTGTGTGTTGAATATTCAGTGTCAGTGGCATTGTACGAATCCTTGAACAATACGAACACGTTGCATTGTACCATAATTCTCCCTACTTTGACTGGTTGATCCAGGATCAGTGAGGGTCTTAGTGCATTATTAAGCGTGAGCAAGACAGGATCGTTCATGTGCATGTATGTGTGTATATATGCGCACGTGACATTGGATGAGTTTTGATCAGTTGCCGGTTAATCTGATTCGCAAAGAGATCGATAGTCGATCCATGTGATGAACAAACTTTTCAAAGCTACTGCTAAAGTAGTGAAAGTTTGCTGATTAGGTTTACATCATGGTGCGTTGTTGGGCAAGAAACCGTCCGCGTGGTTGGGCCGAATGGAACAATATAGGTACGTGAGCCAGTGTGAGGACTGTAATGCTATTGGTTTGTACATCGTTGGTAGGGGAATAGTGAGGATTCATGTGCAATACTTCAAATCAATGCGGTAGGCAGACCCAGTAGCAAACAATATACTAGCAATAGGAAACTTCGTCTTGCAGTTGTGATTAACAATACAGCATCATAATTCAACCACTGGACAACTGTTTCGTTTTGAGTGGGAATTATCTACCTAGGCCCAAACACAACTTCAAACTGGGATGACAGGTTGGCACGTGGCATCTCAGGTGTCAGGATTTCTGACCTACCTATCAATGGTTAGCTAAGCGCCAAGGATTTATTATCTATTACCTACTGGTTACTCGCTTTAACAAGATCACCATATGTCACCTGGCTTGTAATCAAATTCTGTCTAATCGAGACAAAAATACGCCACCTGAGGTGCGTTTCTTTGTTTGTACGGCAATTAATTTAATTGTTTTGCGTGAATGAAATGCACACACGCACACACACACACAGAGTACGTGATATTCCAAAATTGGAATTAAGCTCTAGGGGTGAATTCATATTCAAATTAACTGTTCACAGTCCATTTAAAGGCATTTTCAAATTGGACAGATATATCCAAAACAATCACTAAACACTTGTGTCCAGTCAACTACTGACGATTTTAGATTGCTTTGGATGGCGATCACCAGTGTGCATAAGTCCCATTTTGTGAATTTATGAAATTTGCTTTATGCTATCAGGCAACTGTGGTACAAATCCAATTTAGAATGTACTTCCAAATATAGTGGAATTTAGTGAACATTGTAAAACAGCTTATTGGCATTATTTCATCACCTTTAGCAGTGAATTTTCTCCCGACTGACTGAGTTGTGTAGGCTTGAGTGTAAGCATGCGAATGTATGTACGTACTTGGTGTAGAGGAAGATTAGAAATGTATTGAAAAACCAAATTTCATGTTTAGAGTTTTCGTCATATTGTCATTTCTACCGAATGAATTGATTCGCTTTGAAGTGCAATGTTACAAAAGAGGAACAACTGAGTTGATTTGTTCTCCTTATAGCATTTAAGTCCCTATTAGTTTGAGCACGTATTTATAAGTTATATTTATTGCTTTCGATAAATCAGTCCGGCAATCGTCCAACAATGCCAGGCAAGAAGCAACTCATTTGCAGTCCTACATGAATATTTTAACTGCCTGCTTTTAGTCCCTTGTTTATATCATTATTTTCCAACGACTGTTTCAAACTAATCATATTACTGGCAGTAACCAAGATAATTCGGTCACAGTCCGACTATCCACAAAGTCTAGTCGTCGTGATAACGAGGTTGAAAGGAACCAGTGAGTACGGAATCAAATGTCCCGTTTTTGATCTGCATCCAAAATATTAAACCTGTAGACAAAATGAAACAATAATGAACGAGGAGAATTAGAGTGTCATCAATTTGTTCAACATGTTTGTCGATACAAAAATGATGAAAAAAATGGACAAAGATATCAAGGACATTTGGTAATTTGTAATGTTCGTTGATCATCAAGTCCCAGTGGAATGAACTTATTCATATAAGTAAATTCAGGAAAAATTGTCGTTTATTTTGGGATTAGAAAGGTTCCAAGTTAAATGAGACAAAGTTCTAAAAGAAGAACAACACGTTAACCTTCACTCATGGTTCGGTCTAGGTCTTTTTGTGCCATAAGCCAGTTCCTAAGCAAATTTTTGATCAAGGGTGCATAAATCTGCTCAGAAATCCTATGAACAGCACGCTCACTGACTTCTGTTGGCAATGAAGAGTACTCGATATCCGTTTCAACGGTTGCCTTGGGAACTTAGCTAGTGCATGAAATGAGTCTAGATTCAGTAGCCTGAGGTCAGTCACAGTAGACCTCTGAAGATTTCCGTTTGGTAACGCAAAAGCACATTTCTTGGCAGAAAACACTTCCCGAATAAAACAAAGCAAGCAGGATAAGAACTCAAATGGTCGGCAACGATCAAGTGGATAGAGTGTTGGCATTTGGACAAGATGCTTACCGGTCCGAATCTTTCCAAGTACAATTAATTTCTGTCATTTTCTGGTCCTTTTGTAACTGGTCTGCTTCCATAAATATGATACATCTGTTGCGTAGAAAGTAAGGGAACTAAAATGAATGGGTTTACAATTATTATTTCGTTATTGCCGAACTTAAAACAAGGTTTGAGAGCGGGTCGACGACCGATATTTCCCTAAACAAAATAACCGCGATCGGGACACAAGTGCCTACGCGACTGTGAAAAACTTAACCAACTGTCGTCGACAGATCACAGAGTCAGTCGGCTGTTTTTGTTTGTTTTTGATCTTCCCGATTGACCATTTTTCTTTCTAATCCTTTAAACTACTTACATCGCTTCATTTCATCCATTCAGTTTATCAACTGATAAAAGAAAATGTCAGTGCCTTGATCAGTTTGACATCTTGCGCTATGGCACACGAGATCGAGTACGTTTGTTCGTTCTTTGACGTGCCTCATATGGCCATTCCGAAACCCACTTGTGACGATGACGGGACGAATGCCGATACAAGCAGAATTTTGTTGAATAGGACTAGTTCGTGGAACATGGAAGAGAAGCCTTGGGTTGTACTCAATCACACCCTAGTTGTTCAGATGCTACGGGCAGTTGAACGATTGGAAAGAGTAAGCAGAACAATGGTGTTCACTGACGGCGTGAGTGGTAAGTATCATATACGATATTCTCAATGGACCAATACACATACACACACACATACGTACAAAAAAGCACAAACATGTTTCTTGTCCACCTTCGTGTTAAACGTGATTAAACATCATGCTTAATGGAAATATTTTATACCAATACAATATCATGACGATTGCTATGGCATCACTTAGTCGGAGAAACTATAACAAGTTATCTACTTTCATGTTGCGTTTAGGAGGATTTATTCGTAAAACTTCGTTCAATGTTGTCCTAGTCTCGTTAGGCTTTTTTCAAAATGTTATCCGTTCTTTCAAACTAATAGTTGGGAGATTAAAAAAATATACATTCATTCACAATTCCTGGCGGAGGATTCGATTTCTTTCGGGCCCGATGAAGCACTTTATGCGGAAGATTTGGGAATTGGTGATTGTCTTTGTATCCACGATGTCTGGGAAATTGTGCTCAATGGTATTTTGGTTGCAATTGACTAATTTGCTCATCAGACTAGATCAGATATCGTTTTATCAACTAATTGCTTGCCTTCTTATCTCCTAGCCAACATTGTCATACACTATTTGTATTTGGTCGTTTCACCTCCTTGAAGAAGAATGAATCCAACTGCGTGCGCGCGCACGCACACATACATACATACGCAAATGCATGCACAAGGTGTGGAAACTTCATGTCGTGTCCGATACGAATAAAATCTCCATCCCGGAGATTGTCGTAGACTAGTCGCCATTCGGTCCCATAACAATGGTTGCCATAGTGCACCAAAGAAGATGAAATCAAGGACAAAAAATTCTAGGCCTCGAAAACAAATAGTAAAGACGGTTTCTATGACCAATGCTTACAGAATCGGTCTAAAGTCCTTATAGTCGACTGGTCCAAACACACGAAAAGATCCAATTGTGAACCGCCTGTGAAAAGGATTATCCGAGGTGGAAACCAAAAGATCGACTAGACGGCAACTTCTTCGACATTACGTTGCTAGGGGGAATGAAACATTTACAAAATTCGTTATTGTTTGACTAAAGAGCCTTTGGAAACCACGGTACGAATTCCGTATTGTAAATATTTGGTCTGTGCAATGGTACGAATGCTTGAACCAGTTGTTCACAAATTGATTTAATTGAAGGGATATCTTCTGATTAATAAGTTCATACTGACTTGTAATATGTTAAAGACACAGGAAACCAAAATTCTCGGCTGGTCTACCAGGGCATGTTTTCCTGATCAAACGGATCAGAGTTGCGGACAGATTTAAACTAAAGTCAAATTATTCCAGTGTGACATACACGCAAACTAATTGTTGTTTAGAATGAGAACAACTTGGAATAAATGTCCTTTGTCAAACTGTCGACGATGGTTAAACAGATAAGGTCCCGATGTTTCGGATTTGAAGGTCACGAGTTCGAGTCCTCCCACCACCGGTTAATTCCCGGATCTGGCAGTGCTCTGTTGGTCGCGACCCCCCTCCCTGGAAGTAATGTATTCTGTTATTTTGTTATTAAAGGAAGCAAAAGGCAAAATGACCAAATCGAACCAGTTCATTGTCGTAGTTCCATTTACAGAACCCTTACTCCTTCCAGACGAGCTCACCAAACTCGCTGCATTTTTGTCCCACTAAGAAGTACGTGTTCGGATAACACCATAGTGGTTTTATTCCACCTGTTGTGTTTCACTGCACAAAGAATCACGAGGCTCCATATTGAGTACTGATAGGAAATTGCGTAAAACTCCAATTCGATGTAATCAACAAGTGGGCTACAATTCAGGCAACACGACCGACGAGATACTGGTGAAAATAGGCCTGCGGTCATACAAATGCGCAACGTCTGGTTCTGAATCTCAGCATCCAGCATGTGAAAAAATGGTGACTGCTCACTGACAAGATAATCATCTCAGAGCATTTCGGATAGGAAAACAAAATGTTTGTCCGCATTATTAAAGTGGCTACATTCACGGGTTTGGCACAGTATTTTGCAACAGAGTTCTATGGATCACCTTAAATAGAATAAGGTTTACGTTCCCTGGAATTCTGAACACGATATGAAGAGAGTAGAAGTCAGTCAATAAACAGCTTCTAGACTGCAAACTGTCTGACCAGTATAGTTCGTGGGCACGCGATAGTAAAACACCATGAGTCTTGGTGATATACGCATGAGCTCCGAGTTTGTACATCAGCATAAACCTTAGATTGGCCTACCCTGCATCGTTCCTAGTCAAATACAACAGAATGGGCATAGTTAAATCTACAAATAGATTTTCAAAATGAGTCAGGCAAAGTCTGCTAGACAGTGTTATTTGTCTCGATACGAGCTTGCAAATCATTTCAGTAGCGGACGGCTAACATTGTGGAACTACACTGTCTGTGGTCACGATGTCACCAAAGTCGGGTTTCTGCACAGATGACGTCGGCTTGCCAGTCTCTTATCGGCTATTGCCTCTCTTTCTGGACGTTATGCCTAGTGTCTTATCACTGATAGAATGAAAGAAACAGGACATTTTTTGACAAGTGAGAATTCCATCGGCAAATCGAAGGTATCATGATGCTTTTAACTATACAGCGTGCAAAATATTGAGAGACCTAGTCCAGGATGATAGTACATAACAACCCAGCCGTGCGGCTCTCAGAGTTTATGAATAGAATAAAAATGTGTTGTAAATTATTTCATACTTTGAGCAAATTTTTCATCTGTTTTCTTTCCATGAATGTGATAAACTGAGTTCCAGTTAAAAGCAATCCGGTGTAGATGAAGATTGAATAAACATAAAAATACTACCACTCGTTCACTAATCTAGAACAGAACAAACACATCTGAAATGTTTTAAAAACCGGAAAACAATTTGATCTAAAATGTCTGTATTGTGCGTTTTAGATATTTCCGTTGCAGTGACTAACTATTTCTTGTCATAATTTTTACACTTCGCTTGTTTCCAGGGAAGCAGTTTACAATTTGTGTTTGTCTGTCTACTTTATTGTGGCCTCATGTGTACGGGTGCATTTGCAGAACATGAGTATTCGTGCTTTGTGTATACCTTTTGTGAGTGTGTGCGTGCGTTTTTCATTGGACCTCCGTAGCGGTTGATGGGCCATACAAGGTTGGCTGATTGTCAACGCATCCTCGTACAAACATTCTGGGTGTCGCGAAACCACGCTGTAAAATGTCGGAATTATCAAAGCCAATAGTACAGATTTCATTTGTGATGTGAAACCTGATTGCTGTGTCATGCCCAAGTGTGATCAAGACCTGTCTGCGATTTAGATCTCAGTTGTTTTTATCTCACAAACCCTGATCTTCAGCTGTACTAGATGTTTGTTGAATATACTCAGCAGGGCAAACCCGATAAGTAATCTTTTAAAAGGCAAATTGTCCTAATCCCACGTAGCCGATTCACCTTGCGGTGTGTGTGTGTGTGTGTTTAATTCGAAACAGTGCACGCAACCCTCAGTTGCCGAGAACCTTCCCACTGGCCTTTGATAAACCTGAACTGCATAGAACATCGAATGAAATTAACCAAGGAAAATGTGATGGAGATTTGAATAATCAGTTCAATTTTTTCTCAAGAATTAACAAAACCGTCGTAATGTTGCCCTGAGCGATAAGCCGAACAAAATAGTCTTTTGCGAGAACCAATTAGAGACAATAGGCTGAGTTAGCCATGTATGGTAACCAAAGGAAACCAGTGCAAACGATTTCATGTATAACAGACGAAAAGATTGTTATCTGCTTGATTTGGTTTTCCATTAGAGTTGATGAAAAAGGACGATAGCAAATAGGAGATTGAAAATGTCTACGACTGACAGATCGGTATCAGACGCAGATGCCCGTCAACTTTTTCTCATTTTCTCGAATAAAACAGAATTCCAGGTTTCAGAGTCTTATAACCACTGATTTTGGACGTTCAGGTCCCAAACATTTCATCACCAGCACAGATAGAATCATCGGTGCACGAGCTACGGAATCCCTTTCTGAAAGTATTCACTTAATTATCGCTTTTGTCTTTTATGCTAAAATTTGAAAGCTACTCGACCTTGAAAATTCATCTAGCTGGTTGATCTTGAGGTGTCAACATTGCAAAGTTCAAGCCTCACTCTACCATCATAATTTTGCATGCGATTGTCGGACGATCCTGATTGCACTTACTGGTATTCGACTGACGAGTTGCGCTTTCGAATTTTTGCTCTTAAATTTAGCGCGTTGTCTCTCGTTTCAGAGCAGAACTGCACGTTCAATCCATTTTACAACTGTGGTATCATTGATAGCTTCTTCATTTTAGAAGTACGGTGCAAAATATTTAGCAATTATCAAGATTTACTCGAAAAAAGATATTTTGAAAGCTACAAGTCTGTCGAAATAACTTTCTAGAATATTGCGTACCAATCTTCACGTACGGAAGGTAACAAAATTAAAGATATACGCCTCAGACGGTCGCTACTATCATGAAAAAGTCCGCATGTCTAAATCACACTCAAACCCCACAGATTTCTTCTGGTTTTTGTTCAGTCCTGCAACATTTTTGTTCGACCCTATCGCGCAGTTTCACCGTCCAATTAAATGTTTTCGACTGCTTACGTAGTCATTTTCTTGAAACCCACGTGATCGGAAAACAAACCTTGTCAGAATGCTTTAAAACAACTGGTATGCTGCCCATGTCATTTCCGAGATGGTGGGCATCACGAAGTAGAAAGTTCTACCTTTTCCGTTCGTCACATTTACTTTATTGCTGGCTGGTGTAATTATCAATTCTCAGTAAAGATACGTCGGGGTTCCAGATCAAAGATATTTAAGTCTTACTCCGTTCATCCCGGTTGATTAATTCGGTTTCTAAGGTCTGATGTCTCGGTTATTTTCTCATACAAATCTCTGCAATTTGGTTCACTCCTGGTTATATTGTCCGCAATTCTTAACCTGGTATATTTGCCTCAAATCTTCCCTCTACCGGATGGCAGCCATGCCGTCTCTTTTGCTGGCAAGTGAAATGGATTCGGTTGTTACGGGTTCCGTTTCGGCGACCACGTCCACACATCTGTTCCGTCTGGAGCAGGAATCGAATAGCATTCATTCAAAACCACCGATCAATGCGAAACTGTTTCGTGAATATTTGCAATGGATTCGCAATACATCAACCGAATGGGGTGCTTCCGTGATGGCTGATCATTTCTATGTGTTCACCATGAACCACGATGTGAAAGATATTGTCACCGAAGTAAGAATATAGTGGTTGAGAAATAATCTTTGATTCTCAGTGTGAGATAATCTAATGATATCTACCAACTGTACAGTTTTGTTGTCCTTTCAGCTAAAAGCATTCCCATTAACGTAGCTGATTGAAACAGTAATTGGAATCGCACTCGAGATAGGCATAATAAATCATCCTTCAGGATCGACGGAATGTCCAAAGCAACGCACCGTTTCAGGTGACTAATTAGAGCAAAATGGTTCGTAAAGAAGTTGATACATTTCATTCCAAAAGCAGTAAACCAACATCGTTGCCGTTTTATTTGTTTTTCTCACTGTTTACAGCGGTCATATGGATGTGCTCCTATGTGTGAAGATTCATGGTTGGCAGCTCAGCATTTGTACAGCACTTTTGAATGTTACTATTGTATCAGGTATAGAGCCGCCCAAATTACTGATACCTGTGTTTCGTCATTGTGATTAGTGTGCATTTTCATGGCCGAAGATGCAAAAGTATTTACGTTCAGTACTAGTGATTTCATAGCATATTACACATTTTTCAGTAACCTAAAAGTTTTGCTAAGATTGTCTTGTCGGAAGATGTACGCATTTTCTTTATTCCGTTTTCTCATATTCTGGCCTTCCGTTGTTCGCTAGTTTGTCCAATATGTTTTGCCTAATATTCTTTCGAACCGATTTTTATGTGCAATTATTTTGGACATTCAAACGAATTGGATCTTTAGCCCTTATAGGGTGATGTTTTAGATTAATGAGATGCGAATACTGAGCTGCTTCACAGTTGCCCGATCTGAATTAAATTCCGATTGGGGACATTGCATTTTCCTCATCTTACGTTTGTCTGCTAATTTGCATAAGTTATGATGTTTTCTTATAAGGCTTGTTGGATGATGTTAGCCTTATTTGGACGCCTCGGTTCGTTCCTACTAGTCAATTTCATCGATGCCGAGTTTTTCAAATCTGTTAGTAACCAGAGTGGAGGGCAGTATTCGATTTCCTCATTGTAGACTAACTAAATCGAAATACGAATGCCTATCCAAGCTTTTAGAGTTTCCTATAAATGCTGGTATTGAAAGATTGTTCGTGTAGAAAAATTAATTCAGACTGTTAGGTTGTATTTGTGAAGAAGTCCAGAGGATTGTAATACCCTGGGCACGATAAGCCAAAATTACTGGTTAGGAACGGTTTGACAAGTAGTTTGTGCACTTTCATCCGTCGATTCTGTGGCACTAGGAGTCAAGCGGTCACGGCAATCATACCCTGTTTAAATTAGATTCCACGCTATCCGAACGTGCCAAAGCAAATAAGGATGTATTCGGGTGGGAGGAAATTCGCCGACATGGGGAAACTAAGAATCGATAGCATGTTTCCAATAATTAGAAGTAGTCCGACCGCCACAGTTTGACATAATCTCGGTGAAACAGAAAGCACACAGAGGCAGATTGGAAGCACGATTTGCCGAATAAGCGGAGACGCAAGTGGATTTAAGTTGTGCCATCCAAGCAGTGTCGTTGGAGTCCAGTTCAGTTCAGTTCAACTCATTGAAAGTTTAGGACCAAATGACGTAAAGAGTGCATCAAAAAATCGATGCGCTATGTATTGGTTTTAGTTGTGAATGATATAATGTTAATAACACAGCGTTGTTGGTAGATGTATCGTGCCAACGTTCCGATTGTAAAACGCCTTGTGAGCGACTACCCACGGTAGTCAAAACGTTGGCCCATTACATCTACCAACAACCCTGTGTTATTAACATTACATCACTCAAAATCAGTGAAAGTTTAGTTCATATTTTCAGTAGTATGGTCCGTATACGGATGGATGGAAAAAATTTCCCCGGAAGCCAACGGCAGGTTTCCTCGTCACTGCCGCTCTTCAGGTATGCGGACTCAGTACTTTCATGTCTAACCATCCGTATACCAGCGTTCTCCTTTTTTAGTTTTTGACTAGAATCCTGTTCGAATCGTTAGGAACTTGAAGGTTAGCCTTGCCTGACTGACGAAAATCCTTCGACGAATTAACATGTGATTCTTAAATGAACTTGTCATCCATCCATGCTCCTAACAATTCAAATGAGATTTTAGCGAGAAAGTTCAGTTCAGTCTGTACAGTCTTTCACTTTGCCCCGACGTGGGTTAGTTCTAAATGTCACTTTACAGCACGAAATACTAAAAAGAAAAAAGAACTAGGACTGAAAAAGATACAATGACTTGGAATGTCATAATGAATTAGACAAAGCTTATTTAAAGTGATTTTATAATTGTCTTGGGACACACATACAAGGATCCATAAATCGAATGAACCCGTGCGACAAAAATTCCATTTCCTCGCCTTCTAAAGAATTGTTGTATAATGTAAGAAAATTTTGCTTGACATATGGACATGACTTTACTTAAGTTTGTGTGGTTCAGAAACAAACACTTAAATAGAAAAAAACATCATTGTCTCCGTAACACTGCCGGTTTACGAGAGGCGATTTGGCTAGTAAATAACGTGGTTCGCACAAGTACTAGCAAGCAATGCGCGTAATCAATGTTCCTAAGTTTGGCAGCCATCCCTTCGGAGTATAATTTTCACATCTAGATCTCAGGCCGTCCAGTCAAACATGAGCCCCAAAAAACACCAAATTCGAGTTTCCCTCTGAATTTCGTTTGTTACTAGTGCACACTGCTGGGGATGAACTGTCAAATTTGCATAAATATCAAAGATAAATAATGGGGACATTTGTACATCCTGTGGAACAGATCTGAATTGATCCAAGACACTGGGCTGAAGTCAGCCGAATATTCTTCGTGACTTCCTTAGAAGCTGTCGGACATTGCTGACTGCTAAACTGAGGTGGAAATCTGAATACAATTGATTCCGATTTGCCTAGTGGCCCGGTGATGTTCAGCGTATGCAATGCTGGATGTGCATCGCCGGTGAGCTCCTCGAATTGGAGCGAAACCCAATTCTGATGCTTCCGGCGTGTACGGTTGACCGGATGATGTGAAATCTGTGATTGAAACTTGTAGTTTGTTAAACATAGCAATAAAAAACACTTCTCGGCAAACTTTGGCATTCAACTATCCAAATAGTGGTTTCAATGTTAGCCTTAATACGAACCGCCTAACGAATAGGTTCTGCAACTTCTGATGCAATTGTTTTTTTCTTGCCGATGCAGCTCACCAATGAGTGCATGCTCAGTGTCTACAACTTTTGGGTCATCGTGGAACTATCCGATCACGCGCCGTACACCATCACCGAGTTGCTCTCAACGCAATCCCAATCAGCCAACTGCAGTCATCGCAAAGCCAATTTAGCTATAGTGCGGCAATTTCCGGTAAAATACGTTGGCCATTTACTGGGCAACTCAGTGACAGAAGCGATCTATGTCCAACAATTGGGTGTGGATACGGACAAAAAGTCGGTACGTTTTGATTTGATAGTAATTTTGACAATTGTGTTGAGTGGCAAACTATCTCTAATCTCGTTGCATTGTTTGTATTAAAGAACACCCATGGAATTCGTATCCCACGGAACGAAAGGTAGATGGTAGCGCCAAAGATCCACATCACGTTAAGTGCGAACCCGAAACCAAGGTTATGATAATCAGAATAACAAAGTAATACATCTTTCCAGTTGATCAGTTGTCGTGCCGAGCTGCGGGGCAACGAATGACTGATGACCATCAGCAGATCTGATACTGGAACCTTGAATTCTCGAAGAAACAGAAGCCAGAACAGCAGAGTCATCCAAAATCTAATGCTTCGTTTGTGTGGCTCCTAAACAGTCTATTCTTAATGTGATGCTTTCCAGTTTGTGTACTTCAGATAAGTCTTTCATTTTTTGCTTTTAATCTGCCCTTTCCCATTCTAACAAAAACAGTCAAATGGTTTGGGCCAACACCAGTCCATCTTCTAAGCTGCTCCTCAAATACATATACATA
>LUCM01006215.1:18279-31544 GCA_008360955.1 Fasciolopsis buskii
TATACATATACATATATACATATGCATATACATATACCTATACATATACATATACATATACATATATACATATACATATACCTATACATATACATATACATATACATATATACATATACATATACATATACATATACATATACATATACATATACATATACATATACATATATATACGTTTAGGTACCACATGAAGGAAAAAAGCAAAGGTCCTTGGAAGCAAACCATCCGATTTTCCGGTTAGTGCTACCCACTATGGATGCACATTCAACACTCTTCCCTTAATCGGTAGTCACAACTGGTCATTTTAAACTTTTGTTTTCACCAGGGCCACCTCTGAAAAACGAATGCATAAATATCTAATACGTGTGTCCATTTATATGCAGATACATATATGCGGCATGGAATATTCATAAAAAGTCACGCCAGTGAGTATGCCGTTATTGTTTTCTAACGTTTTAGTTAATCTTGGCTTATTACTGCTCTCATATCATTGATTATTGGCTGTGTCACTTCATTTTGGCGTGAATGCTTTTCCTACAGCCTCCTCGTGTGCACCATTGCACTCGGGCTAAAATCATACAAACCGTAAAGTTTAATCGTCTCCGTATATTTCACAGTATGGTCTATTCTGCATCTACCGTATTTCGCGAACACAAAAGTACTGCAACCTATCGAAAAGAATGTTGGTAAGAAATAGAACAAGTGATGGAAGTTTACTGATTAGCCCAATCGTCCGAATTAATACTTGCTTTCCATGACCCATATTTGAAGTAAGAAGATGTGACTGAAAAAAGCAAATCACACTGAAAGGAATTTGAATTTCATCACATAGAAGTCGCCACAAATAAGACTGTTGCGTAATCAAGTACATGGCAGAAATCTCACATTTTTTTGCATCGATAAACAGTTGCTCGATTAGTTGTTATCCTATGACCCAAGCTATACCAACTATTAAAAAACAAGTAAATTTAAATACTTCCTTGGTAAGTTGCTCAGGAAAAGGACAACATGGTTGCAAGTAGGCAAAATGCGAGTCCCAATTTGTGCACCATTCTTGTTTGCCTGATATCGGTCAATCTGTTCACTGTCGGATGCATCCCGATAACACCATAATCAGAACCCAGATTGGACGAAATCAGATTTTGATTCAGCATAATCGTCTGAACAGCTGGCTTCGTCTAAGGGCGAGGATGGAACGAACTGATTGTCCGAATGATTTCTGAAGTTTCGATTTGGATTGTTCATCCAGTCTAACTACTTTGGTTGCAATAAACCTGCCGTTGTTTCATACTGGTAATAAACCAAAAAATATCCGTCGGTACACCAGGAGCACAGATTATTTTAAGAGCGAATCAGATGTTATTTCCTAGTCATATGGGTTACAATTGAAACATTATTCCGTCACATGTAGTTCGGTTTTTGGGTGCCCGGTAGATCCTTTTCCATCTTTGCTTTCTTCTTACTCAATTAAAGATGAAAACAATTGATTGTTAAATCACAGACTGGTGAAATTGATAAGTCCTCTTTCGGTCCACCTATGTTCACATTTTACTTCCTTTCCAACACAGGAAAGACTTGTCATGGCTGCATTTTTGGCCTTCGGTTTGGGTAAAGCTTATGTGAATCTGATCACGCAGGAGAAAAGTCGCACTTCCGTGCAACCATCGCTTTCTTACGGGACAAAGTTGCGCCAGCTTATGTACCAGGTAAGGCGGCATTCGGTTGTATTAGATTGCGGGTCTGTTAGTGGAACCCATCATTTTTCATTTATTATGCATGTATCTGGCACTTACTTGCGAGTAGTTTGCAGGATCGATGATATTTTTGGTCCAACTGACTGCCCTTCCGACTGCACTTTCAACGCAAAACCTCAGGTCCTCCGGTCAATCTTGCAATCAGAAGCACGTCAGTCTAGTTCCAGTCTCACTGAAATACATCCGTGGTGTATATCCATCATCCTGCCGGAGTCCGAACCTGGATCGCTCTAATCAGAGCGAAACTCGAGTTTGGTGCTTTCCGAATGCAAGGTTGACCGGAGGATCTGAGGTTTGTGCGTTGAAAATGGAATCCAAATGTAAATGAGTCAAAGCACAGGTTGCTCATCGTCTTAATAAGAGAAGATTTCGGTGTTCACTGATCGCGTGAATTAAGTTTATGCAATCACTAAACGAACGTTTTCCGTAAAATTGAAGTTTTCTGCACACGGAATACACAGGAAGGCAGGCTGAACAAATCAAAATTCTACTTTTAGGGGATGAGTAAGCAACCGAGATAAACAGGTTCGTCGCAAAGGCAATTGGTTAGGGTTGAAGGATGCAAGCCAAAGGACGCCTGCAGAATTTTTCGGAAAGGAGTTTAGTCGTCATCCTTCTCTGAACAGGATCGACACAAACTCGATTAATTGTGGCGGAAATGTAAAAGACAATGGATCAATTTACTCTGGCATTTCGATTACGCATTACGTGCTTCCTAACAGCCTTTAGGTATATTTTTGGCTCCTGCCCTCTTCCGGTGCTTCGCTTATCTGGAATGGTTGTTTGAACAACAACTTCAGATTTGAGACATGTTCTCCTTTAGTTTGGATTCTCTAAACGTTTGTTCATAAGATTCCACTTGTCTGTCTAGCAAAACTTTATGCATGTCTAAACTCCACCTTGTACATCACTTTCATCAACTCTTTCGGTCGCAACCTCGGGTGAATGCGTCAATTTCCAGATTGTCTAAATGACAACCCCACTAAAGAACAACTTTTAGGTAACCTTATCAGTTAAGCGCTCGTGGGAAAATGATTGACCTTCTCTTGTCTCGTGCAAATTCATGACAACTCAAACTGATGTTGAGCTAACGCGGCGTTTTCGAGCGCATCCTAATACAGGATTACTCCTCTGGATACCGAATTGCATCGAAAGCCGAAAGAAACGATCACATTTTGTAGTTAACTCCAGGGGATGCCCCTTGTAACGTTCATCGGCAATCCAAAAAGGAGCGATACAGAAGCTGACTTTCTAGATATTAACAAACGGTAGTCTTGAGTGACCTGATAACCATCGCATATATTTCAAAGACTGTAAGTAGATTAGGCGGCATAGCGTTTTATTATCTTTTAAGCCGTTTTATCATCAGCATCTTTCCAATCATCGTCATCATGATCCAAAGCATCGGAACAAGCCATAGTAACGCTTGACAATCCATCGAAGAAATCCACCTTAAACTTTACTTTGCCGTATTCGGAGAGCTTCAGTTCGAAACACAGTGAATCACCAAGATGAGACCACTTTGGAGTAATCAAAAGCCTGCAGAACTGCTTCCAACGGCAGTCTCGCTTCACATTTCATTTTAGCACGCGGGTGGCAAAACAATGAAATATTTTAAAATAGATTAATTTTGTCCAGCTGTTGGCCTTTCCTCATTGCTTAAAGCAGTAACCTTTAATGGCAACAAGATAGAAGCATGAAAACCGCACATATGTTGCCTATCAAACCAGTTGCTTATCTCTTCTCGGGAAGGTCTGTATCTATGCAGACGCGATTAGGGATAAAATACTCGGAGTTCTCAACTGACTATCGACCTTTACGTAAAACTGATGACTTTAAAGTTATACAAGGATCTTAAAGACTAAAAGATATGAAAACATTATGGCCTGAAATGTTTGCCATCAGCCGACTTTGTTGGTTGTCATGGGTAGTCGTTTTTTACCGTGTAATAGAGTGTACATCTGTCCTGAAAAATGTTACTCGAGTTAATCGTAATGTTGGCGTGTTGCGAATATTCTCAACCGCGCCAGTGTTTATTCTTTCTCAGAAGTTTCAAACAAAGTATCCCATGATGCCAATTTTTTTCGATAAAATCGAACTCTCTTCAATTCCGATGTAACACAGTAGTCCTGTTCTTCTTCAGCCGTTAGTTAAACCGCATGGAGATAAAAAAACTACTGGGCGTTCTAAATTTTACGGAAAATGGGCGAGACTAATTATGGTTGGTGAGTTCACGTGCACTCAGGTGACATAACGAGCCAGTTTTACCACTACAAACAGCCAAAGGAATCAGCTGATCAGAAGACATATGACAGAAAAGCCAAGAGGCCCGAATATCATTTACTCGAGTGGTCTATATCCCAGGCATCAATTAAGTAATATCACAATGCCCTATGATATTTGCGTCGCTTCCTCAGAAAACTAGAACGTATTACCATGTCCCCTTATTGTTCTCGTTATTCAGGCGTGCTTGTGAGTGTACCAGTATATCCAGCTATTTCACGCTGCACACGTACTACGAAATGATACACTCCCTAGCTCTCTCCTTTTCCTTTCAACTGCGAGAGGATGAATCCATCTTCGTGCGTGTTAGAATGAACAGCTTTATTCAAATGGAAATAACTTTATTCGATTCCGAATCAAATTGCCGTATAATTGAAAGCTTGAGTTCTACATTAAAGATTGGGGGGCAAAGTATATTTCGTTATTAATAGACTACTGTGGCTTGAATCAAGGGACAATATGAATAAGTTAAACTCGACATTGGCTCCGTCAGTCAACCCGGCTTGCAACCGTCTGTCCAGCAGTAAATATAATGTAGAATTAATTAGGTTGTTGAATTACAGTCCAGAATACCCATAGAATGAGAAGTCTTGATGAACTGACGAATGAGCGCATTATTACATGGGCACACAATCCAAGAATTTGCAGAATTTTGGGTGAACAAACCAGTTAAACATGTCACGATGATCGCATATTGAAATGAAGTGGGATTATATGTACGCCATTTTCGGCAGCGCACGAATTTTTTCATATAATCATACCATTGTTTCTCCCGTTGTTCCCCAACCCGCATGCATCTAGATTGTAATTATTATTATCTAGTACAATAACGGGTGACTTGACTTGAGGTTGACCTTCATCAATGAACTGCATCTGGTCAGCATGGAGTTGGTGATATGATAGGTGTGGTTTAGCAGCAACCGAACTGTTAGCGCCTGTTATCACCATAAGTTTTCCAGATCGGAACTGGCAACCAGTCGATTTTCGTTGTTCGAAATAGCAATTACATTACGTTGCCTCCAAAGTGACTCACGTTAGCACTGACAATGCAGTCACAATTGATCCGTGGTCCGTGGTTGTATATGCGAATCTACGAAAGTTCATGAGAAAACTGTTAACAGCACGATCAAGTTCGAGAAATGAATGGGGGTTGATGGAATAAACTTTGCTTTTAAGTGAGCAAATGAAGCGTACTGGAAACCGTTAGACTGTGGATGGGAGGCGTATTTAGTTGTTTGCAACTAAGACTTGTCAACCGTTCATTCAAGAATTCGGCAGTTAAATGAGCACCGCTGTCCGTAACTAACACAAACGGAACTACTGCTTCTGCTAAATGTCTCTCTTAATTCTATTTGAGTGAATTCTGATATGAGGAACGATATCAAATATACTTCAGGTCAGTGCGAAAGTGTATCACTTATAACAGTCCCATAGTATTCATCTGAAAGGGGTCCATGGTAATTGGCTTACACATGCTGTCACGCCTCACATGATATCGACCAAGGCAGTTCTTTTTAATGGTTTGGAATGGATCTTGCGCAGACAACTTTCGTGTGCATCCGAAACCGACCACCAACAGACTTCATTTTGTCGAAACCTAGGTGACCATAATCTGGAGCAGCCAATGGAGGTTGACCACAAATTGGAGGAATCAGCATATGGTTGCTGAAATACAAACTACTATTGGCAATACTCACCAAATTCCCTCACCGCACAAAGTAAGCCGAAAACCGTCGTTTCCAATGTGAATCCAAATCTACGGCTCAAAGCTGAGGTCACTGGGGCGAATTAAGTTTCCCCGCGGAAGTGGCTGCATCCGCAATCAATCTTGGGTCGCTGAGAGCACAGACGACGATGGTAGTCCAGACAAGAGGTAAACTTGTCCAGTATGCCCCGCATTACAATGGACAACATCATAATTGTAGAAATTGAGCATCGTGTTGCACCGATTAATCGTTTCTGACCGTTTAGCTAATGGGCGACTGGGATGATCGATAAATTTTAATGTCTCATAAGCCGTGAAAATTGTAAATTTCCAACCAAACAAATATTTTTTGTAATTGTTTGACAAACCAGTACAATACCTAAACTTCAAACTGAGTTTGTGAGCATCCCGTGGCATTTTTTAAGTGCGTAGAGATGACCGGTCTTTCGGCTTTTTCACGAGTGGCACATTTATCGACAGGTGATGTATCGGTCGTAAAAACTGAGTGATTCGTAGACGAAAACGGCTTGAGAACAACATCGTGCTACAGATGAAATAGACGTGCTTGAAATGTCTACATTTCCGTGAAGTGGATTCCAAATGAATTAAGTAGTTGTCAAAGTAAGAAAGATGTGAACAGATTGCTCAGATAAATTGAAAATAAAACAGGCAAAATATTGAAGACTATCGAGAAAAGAACGTAATTCAAGCAGTAACACTGGAAGATCTGGCAGTTTTACTTACTAAAATAACGGAGGTTGGGCAGTAGATGGAAAACTTCACAACCGTTGATTCATGTGACAACCACCCAGGTGGAAAACCGAAAATGAACACAAGAGGGTTTATGTAGCAATCGAAATGGGAGTTAGAATTTCATCGCCAAGCTTGAGGACTTGGACGGAAAACTATTGACAGAAAAATGTTATATTACTTGATATAAATGCGCATCAAACCCATATTAGCCTGTCTGAGTACCCCAGTTTGCACTTTGTGACGTAGAATTTGTTACACTTGGTTCGAAGCCCACTTTGGTGACAGTTGGTAGTGTTCATCGGTTGTGGTTTCTACCAAACCACATAAAAAAGGGAAGTGCCTGCGTCTTGATCACCGATGAACTGGATGATGAAGACTCAAGATGAATCATTTTTCCATCCTAGTGAATGGAAAATCGACCTGCAAATGACGCCACTTTCCGAGCAGATGGGCCAGTGCCTGTGCAACACCGAATGTTTATTTTACACAAACGTTGATTGAAGACCATTGTTGCTGCAACCTGATAATAAGGAACTGTTCCTTCAAGAAGCTATAGGTTGTCTGTTCGATTTCGACCAGTGATGCTGGCAATTCCTGAGCAGATATTCTAATGACTGTAATACTGAGGTCCTAGTTGATAACTCACGTACATGGCTTAAGGGTCCAGAAATTCCCACTGATCCCAGCGAAAGAACACAAGTTGGCAAAGCAAACTGTATCCGTAGGCTTACTCATAACTACACCAGTAGATGGGACTGATTATTACATGAAGTTTAAGGGATTGGAACCATTCTTTAAGCCTCAGTCAATCTCATCCAAGGTAAATCTTGGATTAAAAGATTTGTCATGGAGCTTCCTTCATACTATTTTTCATACGCGGTTGTCCAAGACTACCACAAGAGAGTAATACGTTTTTCCCTGTCCGAACCCTGCATTGCACGACCAAAGTTTATCAACAGCGCCTCAATGAACACTAGGCTGTTCTTCTACGCAACAAACACGGTGGAATTCACGGATAAATCAGAATTCATGGCAACCGCAATTTACACAGCCAACGGAATCCAACTTACCTCCGATGGTCAAAGGATTTCCCAAGAGTCGGACAGTTCCGGTCTATTTCCGAACCGATTTCGCGGGATGCATGGACAGTACTTACGTGTTGGTGTGGTTCAGGTAACTGGCATTCCGAAAGTTCAATTTCCAATTAAGCAATGCAGATGATGCTACAGAACCCATCTGAATGGGCGATTCCTTCGGACAATTTAATCGAAATCACCTGAAAGCACGAGTGATAGTGCCACTGAAAAATGAGATGTCACGCACCCACTCGAGGGGCTCGGACGGGAATGTATCACATCCCTGCAGAAAGCAAGCCCTTTGGAGAGTGGAAATAAATCTCTGTCTAGATAACAAACAATGAGGCATGCCGTTCTGGCTCTCTACTGATAAAAGTGAAACCAGGAAGATGTTAATCAAATGGCATTGATTTTTGTCGCTTTTTAGAAATGGCTATGAATTAATCAATCCTTGTGGTTCATTTGGATGCATGATGTCATGGGGCAAAATGCGAATGATTTAAAAATATTGACGGTAAATTTGTGACGAATAATTGAGAGTTGGTAGCTTCAAATCTTTACTTACATTTTCATAATATTTTCTGATTACTGAAATGCTATGGCATGTAATTACTAGTCCGGAGACATGGATTCCAAAATCCATCTAGGACTAGGACAGCGTGTCATCGATCAGCAAAATAAACTATGGTTGAGAAGAAAATAATGCTATTACGGGCATAGACTGACCACAGTATTATCAGTCTGGTTGGAAATTAGTCCACCTTTTTCGGGAACGGGAAGCTTTGCCTTCACAGGCTAATGACCGTCTCGATATTGGACTGGGATCAGCGAATTAGGTTCCCATGTAATGATTAGGCAAGTGTTCCGAAACTTATCTGTGTGGTCGTCTTACGTGAAGAGCACGCGATACAGTTCCGTACAGCTTCGGTCCAGCCGGCGTAGGCAACCAACCTATATCGCTAAGTTCGGACATGTTTTGAATGACGAAATATATTCTACCAATTAGGACTTCTATTTTCCACATAAAAGCGCAATTCGTAAATAAACCCCACTGTAGCTTCCGGTGTCTGTGAGCTTCTCGCTGTCTTTAGTTGCGTAGCTCGGATCTGAGTCAATTCTGTGTATAAGTAATTCGCATCTGTGCATTGCTGCAAATAGCGGAATTCCGTACGATTTCAAGTGCGAACTTTACGCGAAGCCATTTCATGAGTTTTACTCAGGACTAAATTTATGAATTAAGAGGAACACGGAATAATCCACCTCGGTCAAAATGACACCACAAAAAATTACGGCACTTTCATTCTGGGCGGACAACACAAACTAATAAAATTTTGCTTGACGATTTGCCATTAATGAAGTCACTACTGATATAATTACGTAGTAGACAGTTGAGTATCTTTTATTTACGTATTCTCTGCCACTGCCCTGATTTGCTTTGATTCAGGACCCGCCATTTCTCATTGCTGGTAAGCGTGATTCTTCTGGCGAGTTATTTGAAGTGACCGGGTTTATACCTGATATAATGGAGTTGCTGGCAGAAAGATTCAATTTTCGGTGAGTTGAAAATGAACGTATATAGTGTCCGTGATCCGCCGACTTTATAGTCCTGCCTACTTTTGTATTTTGCCACCGTATTGGGTTAACGGGAGCCGATAACTTGGTTTCCTTTGACAAAGTGCCAAGTTTTTAGTTTCCAGGACAAAATTCTGCTTTGTCAAGTATCCAATCTAAATTTGGAACAAAATAGTAAACTTTTTATTGTGAATGATATTATGTTAATAACAACGTTGTTGGTAGATTTAATGCGCCATCGTTTTGACTACCTTGGGAAGTCTTTCTCAAGGCAATTTTTTGTTCTAAAACTTGCCCTGAGAAGGACTACCCACGGTAATCAAGACGTTGGCGCACTACATCTACCAACAACGCTGTATCACTAATAGAGAAGATAGTCCCCATCTGGGAATCTTCGATCTGATGCGCTTAAACGTCTGTGGCCTGCAAAATCCAGTCACGGTTATTGGCACTAAATTATGTATTGCTGATGTTCGATGAACTGTTGAGAATCATTCGTTTAGCATAATGTTCATTCTCATTCTCTTGAAAGATGAAACAGCTGTACAGTCCTCCCATGATTTTTAATGTCTAGTTGGATGTTGACAATGAATGACGAATCACTGAGAAAAACTGAATTTAATCTCCAACTCTTAAAAAATCGTAATTTTGACAAACTGAGTAATGGCATTCAACCGAGAAAGAATTCCCACCACCCCAGAATATATCCTACTTTTTCGACGCCTGTGGTCAAAATGTCTTTGTCGTGCCATGACGGTCGGAAGGTCGCGGGTTCGAATCCCCCGTCGCCGACCAACGAACTCACGTGACAGCAGTCAGTTAGCCGCAGTTTCATTATCGACAGAAGCAAACGACAAAAGGTAAAATGGATAGGGACAAAATGATACCAGCGAATTTGAAACGGGATCCAACAGAATCCAAATTCTGACTGGACTCACACGGGACGAATCGCGGCTTTGAGTAATGCTAGAATCAAAGTAACGGAACAAAATTATCAAGGTGATGAATGCAACCGGTCACTTTGCTGGCATGTATTCTAAACAGGTTTCAATCAGATACAAACAGAAAACGGGAAGAAAAGATGAAAACCTGCAGAATACATCCATTAACCAAGTGTTATTCCAATGAAACCTAAAATATTGTAAACAGTGATAGGATACGTAAGCTGAGGTTCCACATCAATCCTTCTGACCACGTCGGTAGGAAAGTAAGTAAAATTATTATGTCAAATCTGTGGAGTAAGTAATCGCCGCCGAAATGTATTATCCAACCGTTTGAAATTCGCAGTTCAGTGATCTCAGGACTAATCGGGAAGTATAGAACAAGACCGGTTGGGCGAGGCATACACTGTATTGTGGATGTTAATATTCGCATTGCTTTTATATCCGAACAATTTAAGAGAGAATTCAAAGTAGATATCATTTATTTCTGTTTCAGACGTAATTTTATCGTCAATGTTATGCGTACGGATAATTATTCAAGTAAATGTTTCCCAGATGTTAATTCAAAAGTCGGTCACCAGCATTTGAAAAAGTTCTTCCAAACTAAATGTCTAATGTAAAGGTGAGATAAGAGTTGTGAGTAAGCAAACCGTCAGCTTTTAAACCATTTTACTCGCGTTCAAAGTCTTCCTACCGATAGATCGGATGAGGTGAAACAACTCGCTGGAATTTCCCCTGGAGGACAGCATGTTCCATCTCTAAGGCATAATGAGATCACCAGATCTGGCGATCCCTGCGATCTACAAGCGTTGAATTCATGCCTAGCGTAGAGCCGTGCTTCATTGTTCTCACTATCAGTCGGAACTGACTGACGTGGATCACGGTCGTGTGGAGACCCAAATGAAGTCCACAATTGGGTAGTTGGCTTCTTTTAACTTTCCGAATAATCCCAGAGAGCACATAAAACATTACGCAAGATTTGCTGCAAACGAGAGGCGGATGGTAGGTTACAGTTCTAGTAGTCAAAATATGTCCACTGTTATGTGTGTATGTGTGTGTGTGTATGTGTCTGCTAAACGGGTGGTGGTCTAAATTATGGGATCTGTATGGATTTGATAAAACGGCAATCCTGAACGCTTCATTGAGAAAACCATGGAAAACTCTGAGGAAAGACAAGGAAACAACTATGGAAAAGAAAACCTCGGACATCAGTTTTCCCTTTAAGCGTGACACTCCAGCGGACGCCATCTATCACAGATTGTCCGGAGCTGTTGATAATTCGTTCCACGCAGCAAAACTGTGAATCCTGCTCACATCAAAATCACCCTTGCAGTTACGCCTAAAGAATAATGTGCCGGATTCTATGGTCTCATTCTCTGTATTCATTCACCTGATTCTGTGGAGCAGGATGCATATGCTGTACATCCAAGCGCCTATCCGAACGGGTTCGCGAACACTACCCATCTTGGTAAAACATATTAACGATTAAAACTACAACAATTGTAGTGTGTTCCCACTTGGTTAATTCCAGCCACTTAATAAATGTTACTGAAGAGTTCAGAATAATCTACAAAGTCCGGAGTAGGTTATCGGGACTGGCGAAGTCCCGGGTGTTATCTACAACTGAGGTCGAAAAAGAATCAGCAAATACCATGCAGTTATTTGAAGGTTTCCTTTATCAGATCTGCCTGTAGATTGCAATTAGACCCGCGGACGTGGGTGATCTTAGATGTCTAGGTAAACACATCTGAACATAAAAGTGAAACCCTTCTGGGACATGAAATTTTCATAAATGCTTTTGGAACGGTGTTATGATTTATCCTAATATACCTCCATAGTAAATAGCAAATGCATTTAATTCATCAAGTATTCTACCCACGATTGCGCACGTATTTATGGACTGAAGATACTTATTTGTTAAGTGTGGTATTTTGCGTTAACTGGGATCTAATAATCACGGTTGATCAGGAACAGAAACGTTTTCGTGTGGGAAATATCCTGGTTTACAGCAAACCTGACCTTCCGTCAAGGTCATTTGGGCGTACTGCGGTAATGGCTTACATTGTTACCATGATAGCAAAGCAATAAGCAAGAAACACCAAAATATTTTGTTATCACGACATAGCGGATGGAGAACTGATTTCAAACCATCATTCGATTTAAATTCTGCATTTCCAGCGCTTTAAACTAAGTAAGGCCACCATTTGCATCATCTTAACTAAATAACCTATGGCAAGAGTATAATTTTCATGGACAGCATCAATCAAATCCGAGATTGAACACAAATTACTTTTATTCATATTAAATTTTCACGATAGACTTTCTTTTCTCTAGTCCTAGTGCAGTTATTTCCGGTGCTTCATTCTTACCCATCGTCCAGTATAGTTTGAATTAATATCAGAATGCTCCAAGTCTTACTAAATATGTGACGTGAATTAATAGCATAGGAAAACAAGGAATCTAATTATTATGTACAACATTAGAAAATTCAGATCAACTCATTCTAAAAGAACTTTAATAGTGTTGTAGGATGCATGGCATATAATGACTTGAAATACGGTTACAAAATGGACACTTCCAGAGTGAATTTATCCGACGAAGTGGTCTCATTTTCTTATTCACCTCTCACCCCATCACAAAATGAAAATATCCTGTGACAAACGAATCCAAAAGAGAATGCACTACGAAGAACGGGAATTTTGTCCTTGTGGTGACGAAGATAATCCTTTCATCCTAAAAAGTATCCAATATATAAAGGTGATCTTATCTTCAAATGAAGTCCCGTGTTTCACTCTACCAGAATTCATTCAACATGTTTTCCTGAGTAGAATGCTATTATTTTAATCTGAAATAAATTTGGCAAAAGCACACTTGGATGAAGGACATGCTTCATAAGGAATCATACCCGGCTTGAATCTTGGTTATTTCCAAAATATGCTTCGTGCCTTTGAGTAAGAATCAAGGGAGTTTTCCTAAAAGTGGATATTAGCATGTAAGTTCTAAAGCTACCTGAATTATGTAGTAAAAGAGATTTCATCTTGGGGGTGCTGGATGTCTCATTGAAATGAACAAACTATTGCTGAAGGACAGTGGCGTGTCCATCGATTGCCACTGTTCATTGATGGTAGATTCTTATCAAAACAAATGCTAAATTGTTGTTAATTAACGTTACTTGTTC
>LUCM01006215.1:40516-70499 GCA_008360955.1 Fasciolopsis buskii
ATGATGATGATGATGATGATGATGATGATGATGATGATGATGATGATGATGATGATGATTATGATCATGATCATGGTGGTGCTGTTGATTTTGATTTCGGTTATAATGATGATGATTCGAATGTTAAAGACGATGATCATAACTGTGATTATGATGATGATGATGATGGTTATGATGATGATAATGGTGATAACGACTTGGATGATGATGGTGAAGATGACGAATTGCGTGGTAATGGTGACGATCTGGATGATGTTCATGATGATTGTGATTCGAATCATTATGATAATGACTGAGATGACGATGTTGATGATTATCATTCAAATAATGATGGTGGTCATTCAGCTGATGATATTGAATCTGTACATACATACACATAACGGTTACCATAGTATACTAATCTTGTAAGTAAATTGTGACTCTCGGGCTCAGTGCCGTCATTCTAACCAAACCAAGCTTCATTTTTACATGCTATTGTTCACTGTTGTTTGGACGAATATTATAAAATTCTTTGAGAAAATTAGGTATGCATTCAGTTCAATGGATATGGATACACAACACACCTACATATGAACAGGGAGTGGATTTGATGTTAGACTGCTTGGCTGACTGCCTCTCGGACCACACTCTTAAGGTACAGATCTCAGGTCACCCGATCACTCTCACACTTGGGCAGCTTCTAGAGTTTGAACCCGAGCTGTCCAAATGGAAGAAGTTTGCGCTAACACTGAACCACCAACTACCATCCTGGCCAATCACAACTGCCGGATTAAGTGTGCCCATATGCCATTAACAGTAGCCTGTAGCGCCCGATAGACGCAGTCGCAACAAGCATATCTTCCGGTTGCAAAGCCGGGTTTAAGGCCTGGATGCCCTGGTGGATTTGCACCACCGACTAGATGCAATACAAGCGAAACTCGAGTTTAATGCTCCAGGAGTGTAAGGTTAATCGAATGAACCGAGATCTGTGCTTGAAAGGTGTGATCCAAAGGGCAATCGATCAAGCACAGAGGCAAGTTTATTTGTTAGTTTTTCGTTTGCGCAATACCTGTAAAAGCAAAATTCGCCTAACATCAAAATGCAGGCGGGAAACAGCATGACTGTATCGTTAGAAGGCAAAATTCGAAGGCTAGCTATTGGATCAACTAGTTCAACGCACTGGTGAATATCAACGAAAAAAGAAGGGCAGAGATTACTCAAAGATGCCACAGCATGATGTAGCTTCAAAGCACATTTAGGAACCCGCCTGGCGGCTAGGAGACAGAGAGACCTGATTTTTCATGAAGGCATCATCGACCGTCAAATTTGCCGAGAAGTCTGAGTCTAACAAATTCTATTCCCTGTCCCGCCCGGACAAGAAAATGATGTCCCTTGCGCAACATTATTCACTGGTGTACAAAATAAATTCGTTTTGAAAATTGGCTTTGGCCAGCTAACAAAAAATTGAGAAAACATCGTTAGCTTTCCAAAATCCGTACCTCAAGCATTCGGGCGGTAATGCATTATCAAGACCCGTATACCTTCGAGTTGTCATGAAGAAACTTTGCTCATATCTGGAAGGAGCCAGCTATGTCAGTCACACAGTGCTCTTTACCAGGAGTGGATAGAGCTTCACCACCTTTGAACACTCCCTCAAAGAACCGCTTCATTAAACAATCAAGCATCATGTGACACGTAAAGCAATTCCACAATTTAGTCCACACAGCTTTGCATCTGTCTTTGTGTCCCGTATTGTCACCTTGCTTATATCCCATCAGCGAATTGACGTCGCGGCGGCGTTACTCACACTGACTAAAAATCGATCAGAGTACATCAATTATCTTGGTCCATTTCTCATCTCTACAACCGCTATCCTTGGGGCTCGGGTGGTATCCGACAGTGATGTATTCAAAGTATTTCGCCCATTCGACACAACCGTTTGGTTCCTGATAGTGCTTAGTTTTGTCTTAACCGGACTCGGTATGTACGCAATCAATCGAATAACCCCGTTCTCGGCATGGAACCTTGGCCTACCAGGGGCGATTTCTGACGAGGTTACCGCGAGAGAAAATATGTGGTCAGTTCTGAGCAGCCTCCTACTTCAAGGTAAGAAAATTGTCTAGGTAAAACAATGCAACGTTTTGTTTAGATCTTGTTTGGCCTAAAGTTTTCCACTATTTTTTCTCTTCATGTAACGATAACCTACATGTGATGATTCAGTTTTAAATTCCGAATAACCTGTTGTGAAAATAACATTTTTTCACATTTTAACAGTCTAAGTTTTTGACTTAAAATCAAAAGATATGATTAAGGGTTGAAAACCTTATACTTTAAAAGCCAACTAGATTATTTTTCTCTCTAACTTGCCATGAAGTACAAAACTGTAAACTTATCAATCTGCCACCTAGTCAATTGCTTGTCTATACCAAATGACCCCAAAATCAACATGAAACGCTATTTATTGTTTATTCGCGAACCAGTAAGACCATAACCCTGTGAAAACAGTACAAATCGTGTAGCTAAGTTACCCGCTGACAAGTCGACTGAGCAATCCACAGAAAAAAGGCAAACCATAGAAATAAAGATGATTGGTCACGTACCGTGTCACCTGACGAATTAACCTCTGGCACCGTGTTAGCGAATGTTTGTTTTAGTTTTTTTAGACAAGCTAATATTGCATATGGAATTATCTAGGAATCACAACAAAAATGTCTCTGTTGAAAGTAAGACAATAACCTGAAATCATTACACATTTGATACGATCGATCAAAGATGGGAAAAGAGAGGATAGATAGTTGTTTGTCACACTGAACCTCCCGGTACTTTTAATACAAACAGTCACGCATGTACGAAGAAAACAGGTTTATCCAAACAGTTTACAATACAGTGTGGTTTTCAACCTGTTTTCATGGCATTTCAAAACTATCTTGATTAGCCACTCAGTTGGCTTATTAAAGCCCTGTTTTGGTAAAGTGTGAAGCGTTGATCAATTCACACCGAAATATGCACTGCTCTATTTGGCTCTTATCCATAGTTTTGGGGGTAATATACGCTGGCCCAAATTTTCGGTAGTTCTGATATATTTCCGTCCATACAGAATCAAAGGTTCAGTAACCGATTCTGTAATCGGTGGCCAGACACCGGAGTTCGTCGTAGCTCAACAAACAATGAGTAAATCATGCTCGCCGTTATGGCCGAAACAAGTATCCACACGGGGAGATTACCTAAGCAACGGCAACTGGATAAGCCGGTCTCGGATGAATTTAAACAAAATCAAAATGATGAGTCACGTGTGTACATTCACCACGGCCTTAGGTCTGCCTCATACGAATCGATCTTCGCCCGGCGTATGTCTGTTTTCAAATCTACCAATCCATTGATCGTGTAATCATCTGATTCATATGCAGGAAAACATAATTCACTTCAATTTCTCTTTCCAGGAAACAGAATGTTGATCCCCATCATTTGTATTTAGTAAACCAAAAACTACCTTCAACCAAACAGTGAATTATTATATTTTTGAGACCAGGTACATATTTGTAATTTTGGGAATAAAAACGCCTGTATTTGAATTAAAAATCAACGTACTTTATTAATATTTGTTTATTTCTTTTGAAATTCACTCACAGTAAAATCATAAACAAATGATTTACGCTCCAGAATAAAATTTATTCTTACTGAAGAAGCACTCAAATCGATCGGAAAATTTTCTCTAAATAAAAAATTTGCATTATGACGAAACGTTTTTTATGGTTCGTGGTTACACGTGACATGCACCCGGGGAATACGGACATTATATGAATTCCAATATCCATCTTTCTGTCTTATTTTCTTGTCTAGGTGGTGAAATTTTCCCACTCGCTTTGTCCTCACGAGCACTGATCATTATGTTTTGGACCATAGTGGTCATTATACACACGATTTGGCAAGCTGATCTGACCGCGTATATGAGTCGTACATATCTGAAACCGTCCGTGCGATCATTGACTGAATTGGCCTATAGCAATACGTTTAGCCCCATTGCTGTGGCCGGATCCAGCATAATTCAGTCGTTTGATGTGAGTAAATCTTGTTCTCGTTTGTCAATAAACAAGAAATTGTGCAAGAATTCAATTCCATATAATTCTCCCTGTATGATAAATGTCATATTCATTGTCTGAGCCAGGAAGACGGACGGGGTAAACGTGTTCTGAACATAATCTTCCATTTTCTAGCCAATAATACCACAAATGGAGTTACCTCATTCTGGGTTTAGTTGGCTACGTAAAGAACAACAGTGCGAACGGAATGACAATGTTAATTCGGCTAGTGATAAACCGTCACCAATTCAAACCTCATGGTGGATAATCGGGACCTTAGTAAAGATAAGCACCAGATGATACGGTGCTCCAACCCATTTAATCCATTCCACAATGAAACATCAGTAGATTAACGTGGCCAAAGATGTTCATTTTTAGGACTGCTATTGGATAAGTTTAAATTACCATTCAACGAGTGACTCTATCGGGAAAATTAATTTCAGTATGGTTTGATTGATTTCGTAACAACCGTAACGTTATTATATTCTAAATAAATAAAATGTTTTCTCATTCTGTTCAACTACCGTATCTGTTAAGGCTGAGCTGGTGATTTGGAACGAGAAATCGACGTTCTAGGTGGTCCCTATGGGCAAAAAAGGTCATGACTCGTCATATGCAATATGGCAAAAATAATCTTACTATCTCAGCTTACTCTGGACACCTGAATATCATTTTAGTGTTCCGCCTGTACTATTTTGGTGCGACATAAGTTAGGCTTTTCTACATCGGATATTGACAATTGATTCAAATGTTGACCAGCGTGGTTGCAAACGTTAGACCAGAATACTTGTCTCATTCACGTTCTGCCTATCGTGGCAGAAGCAGATGTTGTGATTGCCGCATCTCAGATCTGAAGCAGTGTTTTTAATATTTTTGAAGATTCAGTGGGAATCAAAACCACTAGATCGTTATTGGACTCAATTTCACATTAACACATGCTCGGTCGCATTACGTCTTCTCCTTTTCGGTGTCAGCGAAGACCAAACCGCTGTTGAAGAATTAAGACGACTCCATTTCAAAGAAAAACAAATCGACTTTACGAGGTTATGCGCATTGATTGGAGACAGCCGGGCTGGTAGAATTAGTATTGATCCGACCTAAGAGTTACCACGGAATGATTGTAAAATCGAGTAATTTAACCAAAGACCTATTCCCTCCTCTCGATATGGGAGATCCGTCTTGGAGCCAACCAAAATCAAAGCATTCATGCTTAAAGTTGAGAAGTACTGGACCGTAATTGAACTTAATGTCACAAGGTAGCGTGTTACTTGAATAGGGACCATGAACTGTGAGACTCGTTGATCAGTAAACCACTACTCCAGGATGTGCCAGACGGAATTGCATTACGCGGAACTGGCGGTGGTTTCGACAAGCACTGAGGATTTATGTGGGTCCACTGACATAAAAACACATACACCACTACAAAGTACTTGTGAGAAAAGGCAATTAATTATGCCAAAATTGGTCGGTAACAGTGGCAGGGAATTGACCGCTTAAATGACTGAAAGCAAATTCCGAAGCTTTTGGTCAGCGTTCGCCAAGTCTTATCGCAGTCTTATCCCTGGTACACCGCTGGGTTGGACAAACAAAGTGTTCAGATTGACAAAGTGGCAAACTCTAACTAGCGGACTGATAAACATTATTCACCAGATCGGAAATGTGTAGCGTTGAGAAACAGACAAAAGGAATGGATAAAAGCACGGAAAACTTATGGAAGTCAGCACAGAAGCCGAGGAGAAATTATATTTTCATCTGAATAATCCGAATTTCCTTAAAATTCTTCCTCATATATTGTGATGCAGTGTCATAAGCATTAGTCACTGAAGATGAGCTTGTTCGAAAACGTTTTCCCTAATCATTTTTATTTTTTCATAATCGTTGAACAAGTGGAACAACTAATCTGTTCCATCCACCAATCATGTATTCCCTCAGTACTAAGGGTTATCAGTTTAGTGAAAAATTGCGATATATAACTAAGTATGACATGAAATAACAATCTAGTTTAAAGATTCGGAAAAGTATTAGTAGTATAAATCACCAATTACCACTTGATGAAAACTCGAATATGTCACGCACACGAAACAGCAAATGGTGTGATCGTAGTCAAGCAATATTGCAAAAGAATGCAGAGTAAATGAAGATTGGCAGAAATTATCGTCTGCGCAAATTTTATGTCTTCCCTCAAATTCTTTGAATAGTTTACACGTTAGTGAACCATTCAGTTAAAAAGGACAGAATAAGGTTCAATGTATGCGGTCCAAGTAACCTGGTTGTTCTCGCCCCGTGCATGACAGAATAAACGCACAATAGTTCTTCCAGTACTGAGTGTTAGTAAGTGAAATAAATTCAGTAAGGAGATTTATCAAAGAAAATCAATCAACTGAGCAATTTTGACTTTGATTGACTACAGCTTCTTCGTTTTGTAGACTCCGGAAGATCCGGTCAATCATGCAATCTATCATAAGTTGGAATCCGGACCGCAGATCCGTTCAACCAAAGACGGGATTAATGCCGTGATCAACAACCCGAATTTGGTCTTCATTCACGACAAACTATTACTACGCTACGCGTTGTCTAGCCAATGTGACCGGATCAAATTGTTGTCGGTCACATTCTCCGAAACACCCGCAGGTTTTGGGGTTGCACCTGGACGTGATTTTGAGGACGCATTCAGTCAGTAGTAAGTTTGTGATACATGCACACGTCACATCCAGCTTGCATATTTTCCACAGCGGAACTTGGTGATGCAAAAGAGCTCACCTTATCTTGGTAGTACTGACTTTTTTGAAGCTCGGATGCATTTCTGTCTTCCTTCAATTAAACTAGAATATTCTTAACTCCAAGCATTCACGCGGTCAGTTGGATAGGGTTGAATCGAGCCAGCGGTTCATCACAAGGCTGATTTAGTTGCTTGATCCAGTTCTGAACTCCCATAAACCAGGAAAATGGCAACGTAACTGCCTAAAAACATTTTGATCACAAACGTAACGATACGCGCGAGCATATCAAATCACAAACCTATGTACTTTACTCGCACACTACTGAGTTCGGCAACTGTGCAATTTCCTGGACGAGGATTTTGATTATTTCATAGAGAACAAAGATGGTGACAAAAAATGAACGAAACCACTCGATGTGACTGTGTACATTCTGGAGTGTAACAGATAGTGTTCAACTGGGTCATGCTGTCCCATTCGTGTGCTGTGAACCGAAAGTTAACTTTGTCTCTACTTCAGTGCTCGCTTAAGCGAAACTAGAACGTGCGATAACGGTTCGGGACCGGTACTGGTCGGATATTTGCCTAGCCAGATAGTGAAACGGGACTAGCTTTTGAGCAGGTGTTTACAAGATGTCTTACGTGTATCTAGGTTTGAGAACATGAGCATTCATACGAGTACGCGGGAATGCGCTTGGGCACGCGTCTGCATGTATGTGTGCCTAAATCAAATGATCGTTCTAGGGATAGTTTGAATTCAATATAGAACCCGAGTACCACAGTGAAACTGTAAACAGTCGAGCAGGGTTGCAAGCATTTTAATGGTAGCACAAAATTTCTTCAGTACCAATAGACTTGCGGTCTGCACAAAGGTATACTACAAATGCCTGTTAGCCGGTAACGTTAACAGTTAACAAAAGAAAAATCGCGTCCTCGACTGAACTTGAAAAATCTCAAACAGCTTTTTTCCGTTTTATTTATACTGCCCTGTTTGATTCAACTGTTAGTTATTTGAATTGATAAATAGTCAGTCGACTGAGTGAATAAATGAATGGATGAATGAGTGAAACACTGAAGGAATGAACGAGTGGGTTAAGGAGTCGGTGAGTGAGTAGTTGATGCGTTTATTCACTCGTTCACTTTTTTTTCCTTTTTTACCCACCACCCCCACCCCATCCACAGCTTATCGCATTTGCAAGAAAATGGATGTATCGATCGTCTATTATCCAAATGGTTGTTTGCTCTCAATGTGTGCAAAGACAAGGAAGCCCAATATAATCAAATGGGTCTATCCGACTTCATTGGGGCTGCAATCATTTTGGCCGTGGCAGTCGCTTGCAGTCTGTTAGTTCTAATGGCCGAATACGTATACGTGCGTTGGATACGACCGATGATTCGGAAGCACCTGTGCAATAAGGTGGCCGCAGGGGAGATACCGGAAATTACGATTACCGAATGCAGTATTGTGAATTTGAATTCCCCGACCGAACACAAACGGAGCAGTATGCTCGTGAACATTCTCCCAGATCCAATTGCCAAAGATTTTCGTTACAGCGGCAGACGTCGCGCAACTTGTGCACACAACGCGTCCATGATTTGCTTGAAAGCCTCGCAGGATATTTCTGAACAATCCAGACAGTCACTCGGCTACTGACTGATAGTACTGCAATGAAGCTCGGACATGTTTTCCACTATTTATGATTGTTTCAGAATACGTTTTTGGTCCTCTCACCCGTTATCTTGGTCACCATTTACACACCTGGTTCCTCTCATCAACCATAAATTAAGCAATTGCACATGCATTTGAAAACTTACATTCGGGACATCAAACTACTCAGCTAAACGGAAGGTTTACTGACTAGAAGATGGAATTATACTTGTTTTTCTTGTCATATGAACGCATATTTTTCTTTTGAATCAAAACAACTCGATTGACTCTCGCCTTGTACATCATGATATTACAGTACATAGCAGTACATATTATAACAAAGTCACCTGAAAATTGTAAACTGTAGTCTAAAACTGCGCTCTGTCCACATTATACTTCAGCTTTGTGCTGTCCAGTTTTTTACATATTAACAAAGTACTTATTGAAACCTTGAGGTTTACTAAATAGTATGTGATCTTGTGTTGAGTACTTGTCATTTTCCATTTCATAACATGTCATTCTCCTGGCTTCATTTGTTTTACTCCTACTGGCGGAACCAGTAGTCTGCTAGCGCGGAATAGAAATCTACTTGTAACGTGTTGCATTAGATAGAACGACCACATATGGAAGACTTATTTAGGTAAGAAATATGTAACACATTTGCTGTATGGCTCTCCCGACAGGATGCAGTTGTGTGTGCTAATCAATGTAACAGACTTTCACAAACTAATCTTCCAAAGCTCTCTACCATAACAAGTGAGTTTAAAGACTCAGAATTAGCACTGCTGAAGTGCACTTCCAAGGAGTAAAACAACGATGGACCAGCGCGATCAGCGACTTACTTGGATAGAAATCATATCCAAATATCCGAGTGGACTTAGCGCACCACAAGTAGACTGCATAACGGAAGACGTAAATTTTTCGACACATTCACTTATGTATTCCTTGGCCCAGTCTGCAAGGCGTTGAGTATTTTTAAACCACTTTTCATTGACTTTTCCATGGCTGAGATGAGTTGATTCACAGAAGAATAGCGCTTTTTCAGAAGGCACCTTATACACTTGAAACAACGAGTTTGATGAAAATTCACTTAGATACACTCCGTGGTCCATCACTATGCATTACTCTTGTAAGCCAGAAGACGACTTACAATAATCTATACTTAAGTGCCAGTGATTACTCCACCGAAATTACGCAGTCACATAGTATACAGCAGTACCTGAACACTGTTCAGGGTGGCTCTCCTGGTAGCGCGCGCATGGATCTAAACCCCGCTGGGATCAAAGACCTTTGACATTTGGATCAGTTCTAAATGAGCAGAACACCAAGTGCATACATTAATAATAGCACCCAAAATTGGAAGTTCCTGAATAAACGGAACACAGAACATCCGACAGTGACGCGAAAGGAATTCAGCGGAACCTCTATATACTTGCACCACATAATCCAATCAGATAATAAAATTCGGAGTTTATTAACAACTCCCCACTGACCGTTGTTTCATGATTTCTGTATCTGCGCTGCTCTTTCACGGACAGTCTTTCAGACTTGAGATGTTTGATCGCTGACGGACGAGGTGCAATTTCTATTTTCCAGAATAGACTAAAAGACTTAGACTTAGTGAAGTCTAGGATGGGTATGCAAAAAGGCATGATGGGATTAATTTAACCCAAACTTCTGCAATCATTCATTAGGCATATTAGACTTTCGATTTCATTGAGAAAAATCACTCTGGACTCTCGTAATTCTTTTCTGTGTTGATGAATGAATTCACATGACTTCAACCGGAGTGGACTATACAGATTTTCAAACCTGCTTGACGCAAAGCTGCACTTAAAGCACAAAATGATTCAATTCGGGTAAACAAGGGTAGGTGGAGTTAAAGTGAGGGAGGTGAAAGAAAGCGAGACAGGTAAACAGGCAAAAGATTTTGGTCTCTTGGGATTTAGTCTTTGTTTTTTGGTACTTTAGTGATTACGGCAAAAGGAAAACGAATGATCCTGAGCGCAGATGTGAACACAGAATCCATCAGTGACGAAAGGCTTTGCAGTAGACCCACGGTTTTTATTTGGGTAAAATACTACGAAGTTGCTCAGGCCGAAGTAGATGACCTTCTTAGAGGTCCCTGACTTATGTAAGAAACAGGCTTCTCAGTTAACAACCAAATACGTTTTGGGAAAAGATTAGAGAATCTTCAGTGTTCGAGAAAATCTACAATGTGCTTCCTTCCTCATCGTTATCCGTCTTATCCGTAATTCCGATGGAGGGCGGGTCACTTCGTGATATATACATATACATATTTCACTGGTCATACCAATTACTAAGCAGGCTGAAAACAGAGCTTTGGGCTAGACAACCAATGCTGATTTTTGGCATCCGTTAGACTTAGTCCTAGTATCTTGTCTGGTGCTTTTTGGGAAATGAGTGGCAAACCGGCTGGGAGAATCTATCACAGTCGGGATGACAGTGCACCTCGTAGTTAAAATATCCTCTCACACTTGTGGATGGTTTAGCGCAGACTAGTTAGTAGTCGTCACTACAAGGAAACCGCGCTTAAACAGGTTTTGATCGCCTGCTCGCCCTATAACCAGACGGACTAAGCTAAGCTAAGCACTGAATCGTGCCCGTAAGGTCAATTGCCAGAGGCTTGTGGAAGTAGCCTCCCGACCCTATATCTTGAGACGGTGATTTGGGCTAGAAACTCAGTCTGAAAAATGGGCGATCCAAGAAAGTGTATCTTTACTCAGCCACTCCCGCTGTCCAACGGGTTCCTTTTAAAACCAAAGGCCTTCGTTGAGGAACTCCGTCGTCCTCCTGTCTGGGGGCTGGATTTCTCCAGAGTAACCGCCTACAAACCCTTATCAATCACACCAAAGCAACGGATTCCATGTTCCATCAGTCGTCGTGCAGAACAATCTGGAAGGCTCCGTTTAATAGTTTCACCAGATTAAGAGGCGCTAAGTGTATTACTGCTTTGGTTTTCTTCAATCGGTTGGCATTCCGCTCACGACTTAGACTTTTGACTCAAAGGATCCCACTAAGTGCTCACAATGAGAACCCCTTTCTGGTGCGTGAGGAACACCCTCCATATTACCTCTCCGGGATCATTCAACACCCTTTTTAGTAACCCAACTTCCGTTCCGGTGTAGTGCTAGTTGGCACATCGCTTCCAATTTGCTCATTACCTTGCCTTGCCTACTTAGACCTTATATCGTTCTATGCAACTCCAGGATTTAGGGACAAGGTAACTGGTTCTCCTTCCCGGTGTAATGTTTCCCGTAGGCTTTGAAGGATGCCTCGACCATTACACCGATGCTTCAAGCATGTCACAGAAATATGGACCGTGCAATCTGCCATGGTGAACTAGGGCTTCATAAATTTACCCAATGGCAGCATTAGTAGAAGGCGAAATAAGTTTGGACGCATCACCTAAGCTTCAGCATTTGATTCACTTGTCTGCTTTTAACGAACATCAATTAAACTAGATGCACCCACAAGCCGTCTCAGTTATAGCTCTTTAAGTGCATGGCCTGACCCAGGAGGCGACGTGATTTCACTAACATAATTATTCTTCGTAACCCAGATACCTCCTTACTTTACTGCTTCATGTTTCTCTTGTCAGATTATGCACTTTCGATAGATCATGGTCGTGCTAGCATCTGAACCTCTTTGACTGCGCAAGACAAACATGCAGAATCGGATTGGATCACAGTTAACGGGTGTTTGTCTGCAGCTTCGTTAAACGTTTCTGCGCTTGTCACTAACAGTCGACGGGAGCATCTGTGAACCTGCTCACTGGTTGCAGCTGTGCTCAGCGCAAAGAAGAGTTCTAAAAGAATTGTCAAGCCTACCCCAAAGTACGTGTTCAGCTAACGTTTCGGTCGTTGCCGGTGACTTCGAAGCTGCACTTGGTCACTTAACAGGAGTGGAACAGTACCTAGGAGGCCCATATTCTTTCTCCGTCGATGGCGCCGGTAAAGGTTAGCGGCTCAACCACTCTCGTTCCAACTACAGACTGTTTCTCGGGCGCACCATCTTTTCACAAGAAGCTATGTAGTCTCACTTGGCGCTCCGTTTGTCTTCACAGCCTTTGCTTCAGCCCAACCACGTTCCCGCAGGTCACTACTGGAGTGGATACTTAGAAAAGCTTTCACACCCGTGGGCTCGGATAGCAGTTACTCCGGTCGCACCTCTTATTTTTACCCAGTCTATGACCAATCGATCGAGAATTCCACGTTTCCTGCCCATCGGGTTCCAGCCGATATTGACCTACATTAGTTTCGATCGGAGCTTTCGAAGCAATTGTCTCCTCAAAAAGACTCCCTATCTCCGAGAGATTACCGGTATCGTTCGGAAAAGCTCTCTACTCGACGACAGCTGTCACGCAAGACTCCGTATTATGTATGCCCCGGATGCAATAGATGTCATCAATGTTAGATGTTCCTTTGGTTAATCGCAGGTCCGTCCTTCAGATCCTACATACACCAAAGTGTGCAAATTCACGATATATCAGCCTGCCAACAGTCGTGAAATGGCAGGGAGTAGTACTGGATAAAGTAAAGAAAGGAAATGGACGAAGCTATAGCTGATGGCATTGGGCATAACGCTCGCTGATTGACTGAGGATGCTGGTCTGCGAAGGCCAAGTGAAGATGGGGTGCTAAATGAGTCTCGCGGATAGCCGATGCAACCTCGGCAGCGTCGGCTAAATACTTCCGCAGAAATCTTTGGCAACCAGTTTATTTTCTCTACGGCCATAATGGGCTTATCGTTTATGCCTACAGGTGGATCGGTGCCTTGGTGTGAACGGAAAGGTAGGTTTTTTAGCGTGAATAAGGCGGCTGCACCATATGGACTACCTCCGTCCTTCTTCAAGCTTGGTGGCGAGTATCCAAAATCAAATCGATGTTTTTAAGCAAAATCCGGCCTCTAGATGAACTTGCACTCCGGCCATTTTGGTGGTCTGATCGGAGCACTGACAAACATCCCGATGAGCATCAAACGAGCGCCCATCATTCCGCGGAAACCCCATTCATATCTTGCGAATCTCACCATACAGGCAGCTTTAGAGCCGCGGAGTTGGCCACCGATCGCTATTTTTGAAAGCAGCTTCGAAACAATTGCGCATCGGTGACCCTTGGCCGCCTTTGGAGATGCAAATTCAGCAGAGAATCATGTGAATAATTCCGAAAATCTCTGGAGCTGCGTAGTTTCTAACCTACCGGATGCACGGCCACTGCAGGTTATAGCGAAAAGAAAGAGAGCATCAGGCGCTCCAGAAATCCAGGAGATGCATTGCAGCGGATCATGTTTTTTGTATTCAAGGAGACTCTCTTAGTGGCAAGTTTCCAACGGATGAACGAGCAACACCTCTGGTACGATGGGGGATCCTATAGTGAATAACAAACTTGGATAACCCGTTGGGCATGATCTCATCATGGCTGTTGCTGGACAGGATATTGTCAGAGCAGTCGCGTGAGGGAAGATTAGAATAGGAGAATCCACCGAGATGCATCACTTTAAAATCGGCTGGGATAGTTGGACGACCTGAATAAAATAGGGCAGATAAAAGTGTCCAGAAGGCCGTCGTCATAGAAGCAGCGCGTGTTCTCTCCGATGCCTCAAACTTGGGGTAAGGGGCACTAACTCAAGGAATCTGGAGACATACAGACCGCGGACATCAAAGTAGACTGCCATTTTCCAAGGCAAGGGACCCAACACTGAAGACGACTTTCATACCAGCGCCAGCTTCAACCTCTGCAGTGATGGAGCTTGAACTCGGGAAGACACTAAATAAATTCCACGACGAAATAAACTATAATACCGCATTCTGAAAGGACTGTTTTACAGTGCTTCAATGTGCTCATAAATTAAGCACTGAATTCAATAGAACTATCGCAAATAAGCAAACAGTGATACACAGGCTGAAGAAGTTGGGCCAGTGGTTTTATGTAAATTCAATTTTCGGGATGACTGGTGCTCCCGCGGTTTGAAAACATGCAATAAGTTACCCATCTAGAAAATGGACCGGGCTGTCTGTTGGACAGTAAAGCAAATTGGCTCATTTCATTACCTGAAACAGAAGAGAAGTTGAACTACAGTCGTGCCCTAAGAATCCAAATTCTCAACCCCTATATTCTGCAAAACCCAGTATTTTTCCATTCTGATTAGGCTAGACTGCTCCCAGAGTTGATTTTTCGGGCAAAGCCTTAATAGCAGATAATGGCATTGAGAGAAAGATGACCGGGAACAAGACTGGACTGAGTGGCAACAACCCCGACCGAGGTGTGACACATCGAACGATGTGTGAAATGTCTGCCACGGTTGCAATCCTTTCCAATGAAAATTCAATTCCGCTCCAGGGGTTAACCTTCCCAGGATCTCCATCCCGTACTGACTGAATGATTGCCCGTATTTGGAGGATGATTGCGCAATTCCAATGTAGTGTTTCATTTCAAGCGCACGGTCATATTGCCCAGTGGACACGGCATTTTGATCCCCATGTTTGAGCTCCACTCTGCAGCAGAAAAACACGTCGGTGAAAACCGCCCACTGAACCGTAAACGGCAGAAATTTTGGGTAATTAATGTCAAGGCCGCAGGAAGTTTGATAATTTGCCGCCATAGTCATACCGTTTTGGAAAGCAGCTGACGGTTCCATTACCAGAGGCCAGCGTAACTGGCTGTTAGCGGCTATTTACAGTCTCGGAGGTCGATTACTTCGGGCTTGTACTTGTGAAAAGACTTCAAACTCTGAAAGAAAGATGCAATCACTTGACTTTATGTATGCGCACTAGGCCTGTACACTTTGAAGATTACCACACAAATAGCACGGACCCCATCCTGGAGGCCTCACAATGGCTTACTGCAAGAAGAGTTATGTCAAAAAATATATGTGGGCATAATGAATAGAACTGTATGGGTTCAAGGAGACTCTGAAGGCTTGTGGCAACCGATGAGTGAAAAAAGAATCATCAGTTGAATCATGTTGAAGAGCGTCGGTTGGATTTTCAGCTCACCTTGGGCTGAGAACCGCAAAGGACTCAGAAGACGACCGATTCGGTTCGCTGGAAAAACAATGATAGTCATTACAGTACAGCTATCACCGAACTATGAGACAATATTCACGTTTTTTGGCTAGATCGGGAGAATCTCAAATTGTTGGTTGCTAGCTCATTTGATCTCAAACAACACAAAGCGCTTAGCTGTTGCACCAGGTTATTTGCTCATTCATTGATCCGGCATGGAAGGTCAAATAAAAAAATACTCTGCTGTAACCGCCTTAACTGTTGGAAGCAAGCAAATTACCTTACGCAAGTGCTTCAGAAAAAGTAAGCAAAGGAATTGAATTCCGGCGTGGTTCACTGTGGCGCCTGTGTCAGCGCCAATGTCTGCATTTGCCAAAACAATAACTTCGATGCATTCATTTCGTTTCTTTTTCCTCCGTCCCCTTACATACAAGTCTAGCCGTCACAAAATCCGCCATTTACATCCATCTTTGTCATCATTGTTTTTTTCACTGACTGTTGAAATGCTTTTCCTGGTCGATTTGATCCATGCACTAGAATCATTTCCATTCCCATTTGGTCAATGTTAGGCTGATTCGGCTGGCAAGTTAAAGGCAGCAACCAGTTTTGCAAAACCACCTTGCCGCAACTGCCATTATTTTATATTTTGCCATAAACAGTTTGAATTGTGCAGTCCGGGTAGTTTCTTGCTTAGCCTGGTTTTATTTTAAACCGACCGCTCTTCGCTGCAAAAGCTCTGAAGGCGTACTTCTAAAACAGATGGGAGTTAGTCACGATAGCTTTACACCCGATCCAATCCAGACTTTAGCCCCAGGGTACTTAGGGTCCAGTGGATCTATTAGAATTTAATCCTGTCTCGGGATATTAGCAGCGTTTCAATTGCAGTTATTTTCTGTTCTCTGCTTCACCAATAACCTATTCCCTCCAGATATCCGTCGGTACTCTCTACGCAAACATTTATTATCACTTCTCTTCTCAATTTCCCCTGGGACTGTCCGCCCTTAGCATTTCAGCAAAGCGAATCCAAAGTGTGACCTTAAACGAGAAGCAACTGACTTGTAAGTTCTACTATAATAGATTAAAAAATCAACTAACGTCCAAACATAACCGAACCTCAATTGCGCCGTCACAAGGACCCAAGACGGGAGCAGATGCTACTGCACAAAATCTTCGGTCCCAAAACTGTGAGGGTCAAGATTGAGCTGTGAATGCAGACAGACCAACTTTCAAGCAAACAAATGAGCGAACAAGATAAAATGTTGAAGTCTTTTTACGGCGACGACCTCATCGAAGAATTTTTTAGTCATGCGTTGCACTGGGGTGTCTATATCTTGCCTCAGTCTGTCCCTTTAGCAACTAATTTTGTTATAACGTTGCTTATCATTCGACGGCTTGCCTTCAACCATTTCCGTCAATGAACTTTCCTCCTGGCGGCCTTTGTGGACGTAGTACGCCACAACGATCGAACAACTTTGGTATCTTATAATGTTTTGTTGGGTTTTTGAGGACCATTGCGTGTTTAATCACAGTCTTACACAAATGTCACTCATCGACCTGGGCAAACCAACGCAGTGCAATGTTATCACATTAATTTTATGTGGTTAACAGCGGCTTACTTGATAATGAGAAGCAGTTTCTGAAGCGCTTCACCGGAGAGCGATTTCGGGACATTTTGGCCCCTGTGGGTAGGGGTTGAAACATGTTTCATTTCCAAAGTGAACGACTTGGGGGATTATGTACTAAAACGCTGGCCTCTAGTAATATGGGATAGATCCCCTGGGAGAGCATTCAAATGGTGGTTTGTGCTGAAAGTCGGCTGTTTCATAATGTGACCTTTTCTCTCCGTTTCAACCGGGGTTACTAAAGTGTCTGTCTGTATTTTACATTTCTTGGGCATGTTCCTACCGCATGTTAAATGTGGAATGATCCACCGTGCCTAACAAGTTGTAATATTAGGGGAATGATTTACCGAAAAGGTGCTCCTTGTCTTTTATGACTCCCTTCTCAGAAATACAAGGCAAGTTTGGTGCTTTCACTGTCAAGCTCTGCAACATCTCATGCCTTCTAACTGCTTTTTCAGTTGCGTTTTCTGCAGCCGCTTACAACTAAATCCAAAAAACATTATGGGAAGAGGTCCAAAGCTAGAAAGACATATGACTACTCAGCTGAGGTGGGTTGTAACAGAATATTAGGAAAACAATGTAAACCCTGGCATTGAAACTTGCGTTGCAGAAAAAATACCGATTAAAAGGTATCAAAGCTTTCCGTCAAAATTAAGGAAGCGCGATAAAAATTTCTTGCATTGAAGTATGCATTATAATGCTTCTCCGGAATCTACTGGCAAGAGTGACAAATAGCGAAATTTTAGATGAATCAGTATCGCAAACCTTTGCGCTAAACGTCGTCTAAGTTCTCATAGCTACTACACCAACGTTCGCGGAATATCCTGCATGTAAGCACTACCCAACGGAGCAAAGGCACACTCCATCCCACTTCACCTGCTAAAGTGGAAGAAAAGGGCCTATTCGAGATGTTTCAGCGAGACGGCTACCCATAAAAATTTAAAAGACAAACTGTAAACGCAATGAACAAAGAGACAATTGAACGAGCAAAATCCAACGAGAAGCTAGTGCTCCCCTTAGCCAAAGACGTATCCAAATTAACTGCAAGATTGCGCGAACCACGACATATCACATCGTCCCGCGAACCCACCAAGACTATAAGAATGCTCAATTTGAACCCCAAAGAAAGTCCCAGACAGAAAAGCTGAATAAATTTTATTCGCCGGGTCAAATTTGATGACTACGATAATTGCTATGTCGGTTAAACCCGAAGAGAACCTGCTACAAGCTTGTAAGAGAACAAACTTACGACAAGAGGAAAGAAAAACCTTTTAGTAATATACGTCTGAGAGGATGGAAAGGACATACATCCCCTCTGGAAATGGTTTCCAATATGAATCAGGCTGACACAAGACTTTCATGAGGACCGCTGGAGCTTGCCGCTCTTCGGCAAATTCCAATGACAGGCAAAATACACTGGGCCCGGCGTACCAATTATGTGTAAGCAAGGTTTAAATTGACTGATCAGTGTTAAGTTTTTGGGGTGTGATGCAAACGAATCCAGACTTAAATGTTTGTCACGCCCCTTGAATAACTATTTGCACCTTACTTTGGCACTCGAGAGTCATCGTATTCTTCAAGCGATGATTGCCAATGTGACTCAAGTGTTGGAAAAATTGAACGATTGGTACATTTCCCTCGTCATACTTTCTATTCTTCCTGGCACCTCACGCATTCGTTTTCAGGGTCAGACCCATGGACGGCGGTTCCTTGCGAAACAACATCCTAGAAACTTCTGGACATGAGACATCCCCTTATTCTAAAAGGTTTCCGTCCGTCGCTGCTGGTAGCTCTAATTGAGTTGCTGGGTGAAGCAATTATACCGACTTCCATCCCTTATTTTACTGTTTTCTTCAGTTGCTTAGGGACATGATCCCCTGAGGTTTTTTCTTATGCTTGAACATCAAAGCGTACATCCTATAGTATAGGTAACTCAAAGAAAAACGACAGTCAAATGGCATCATTCAAAGGAAAAGAAGTTAGAGATCACTAACATTTACGCACATAAAAATCTTACGGGCGGACATGCGAAAAACACCGCAAGCGGCAGCCATTAGAAAAACACTCCCACTCCGAGCGTCAAGCGAGCTTGAACCCATTAAAAAATGGGGCTATCAAATGAAGCAGAAAATGCACACTTAAAATAATAAAAAGATAGGAAGCTTGCAAAACAGGAGTATGAAATCTAATAGATGTAAAAGCAATTGCGTCAATACAAGACCAGCTCCCAAACCAACGGAATAGTAGCCAGTGATATATACTGCCTCCAAGCTTCCTTGTAAGTGAAACCTTTATTATTTTGGGTTATTCCGGGATTTTAATTTTCGAAAGAACTATCTGGGCGGATAAGGTCAGCCACAGTGCGATTTGTCAAATCCGCCAATGTACGAAATTGCACACTCATGTGGTTTTCCACTGTCCTATGCGCCGCTTTTGGAAAGAGCCCAATATCCAACACCATTTCCAGTTAAGAGAGGTTTGGCACTTACATCACTGAAACAAGTAATATTGTCAAAATTTTGACGTCCCAGAAATTAATAATGTTAATAAAGCAAGGCTGAGGTCTTAGCAACCCGCACGACGGGCGTACTTTGGGCCAACTCCAAAAGCAGCCTCACAGTGCTTATGCACTGATGGCGTCACTTCGGCTGGTGATGAAACATCTGCGATCCAAGCGACAGGGCCAGCTCCCAGAACACCTTAAATAATCAAGCACGTTTTGCTTATTGTTGAAACCTTGAGCGACCTAGGCTCTACCGAACCGTAGGTTTGTTTTGGCAATTTTTTGGGAGATTCTTCCATGTCACGATGGGATTGTAATGGCAGGATGAAAATAGTATTTTCATGGCATTTCATTTACTGGGCGTGGACAGTTTGCAAAGGCTTTGGAAGATTGATATATATGCAGTTGGGGACATCTGGGGTGGGAAAATTGGGCTTACTTAAGATATGTCAAAGCAGGCCCTCAAAATTCAAGCCAGCAGCCGGATCATTGTCGCTAGGCACGATCACTTGTATCAGTCATTTCAATTTTAGTGTGCTTTACTTGGACAGTTTGAATTTAAAATTTGCAAAATAAGTTCGAACCAGAGGTCTAGTGTGAGGTTGAAGGGACATTGATGTCCGTGATCGTAAAATAATAAGTGGGCATATTTCTCGAAATTCGTGAGTCATGCGCAAGGCAAAATAAAATTTACGCACAGATGGTGCAGTGTAAGCGGCTGAATAGCAAACGGATAGCAAAAGCTGCAGGCATAAATAGCTACACTGTCTTGAACGTGAAAAGCGGTTGAATTTTACACGCAAAATAGGAAAAATTCTTGCGCCAGCCTGAGACGGTCGTATGCCAAAAACAATGAAAGTATATATAAGTGGTAGGAACTACTGAAACGAAATTTTTGTGGACCGGAGGAGTTGGATGACCAGGTACACGAGAGAAAACCAGGTTGTAATGAAAGACCTGAAAGTCAGACTGATTAGGAGGGAGAAAGTAATGTTGAAGCCCGATGGGTGGTTTCTTGGCTGTCCTACATCTGAAGGCAAGTTGTGATCGAGTATCGTATTGATCAGAAGGGAGAGTGCAAGACTATTGCAGAACTTTACGTAAAATGAGGACTTTGTTCTGAAGCAGGTGAATTTGGAGGCAGAACCTGGATGCTAGTGATGGATGACAGAGGAAAAAGATTAAGGATCCGGAGGCAAATAAATCTTTAATGGTGAATTCTGAATAAACCATTGCCATGTGCCTCGTTTTCTTCGTGTTGACTGGATTGCCAGCATAAAACAATTTTATCATTATGTATGCACTGATATGCCGATGTTGCATCGGGGGCATTTTGGTGAGTCAGAGGGTGCTGTTGTTGGCTGTGGTCATAGCTGCTTGCTTCAGCGGTCCATTTACATCCTTAAACTTAATTTCCCTGCCAGCCAAACATGTGGATGATCAGCGACAGCAAGGCTGCGGAAATTGGCCAGTTCCATGTGATTACCAAATATATCGGAGGGTATAAACGTCCCATGGGAGCGGGCAGAGTGACACGCGTATCAACCTCCGTGCCACGTAAAGATCTAATCAGCGTTAGTCAACTCAAGTCTGTTACTATGCAACTAGATGGACAAGTAGCAGTTCCCAATCAAACAGTGCGCAGAATATAAATCCATGGTGATGGGATGGATATTCGACAATATGATCTAGGAATTGAATCTGGAAGGAACGGTAGGCAACAATCTTGATCTGGTTCCGAACTACGGTTACGATAAACAGCGATGCACTGTTCAATTTGTGATTAGGAAGCTGGGTCGGCCCTTCTTAGCCGACAGGCAGGGTCTCAAGACAGAAAGCTGGTGTAATGGTTGATTGCAAAAGCCGATAGATGAGACCGAAATTCTTACTCTAGGGCAATAATTAGGATAAGAACCGCAATATGTAAGAGATTTCAGTTTCATTAGGAGGTTGTCCAGTGGTATTGGTGGGCAAATTTTGACGATAAAAACATCAGAGAGAATGTTAGTTAGCATTTTTCGATAGGCTGATAATAATAAGAAGCTAAAAAAATAGTGCCAGGGCTAAGGGCGGTTTTTACTTGTCTGCTAGCGGTTCTTACATTAATGGGATTTAAATGCGCGGTTGTCTTCTGCAAAGTGCCTGGGGGGTTGACTCAACAAGACCGCAAAATAAAGCCGGCTCTTCGGGTGCGGCCCTGTCGTTATTTGCATCCCACTGGCATCCGGTACCGATAACTTTATTAGCCCGGTCAACTGCACATGAGATAGCAGCTTCACTGGAACTACGACCCAGTAATCCTCAAAAGAGGCATAAGAACCAATAGAGGAGACTGATTTCATGGCTGGATAGCGGATAAGGCTCACTTTAGCGACCAAGGTTGGGAGTCTCGGTCCCACTGAAGTCGATCAGCGATTCGCAGTGCGACTCATCCGAAGTTGACCTCTCAAGTTCTGGATAGCACTTCAAAAACTCAAAGTACCGAGTATCCAAGTTTGATTCCCAGTCCAAAAAAGAAAATGGTTGCTCTGCGAATAGTTTGACATCAAAAGACCAATGAACAGAAGACGGAAAAGGAATTTTCAACCAATCCAGATATTATACTCACCGTTCAGAGCACGAACTTTATGTACACATTTATCCCATAGTAGGCGTTCCGGGGCATTCTTGCTCCCTTTCCGGTAACGCCTCACATTCGTACCTAGTGTTCTAGGGCGGTATACAGAACGAGTAGGGCCTATTATTTGGTTGATCAGGCAGTGAATCACTAATGACCTCTACCGGAACCAGGACTTTTGTATTTTAACCTTAACAGGTATGATTCTGAAAAAAAGTAGTGCTTCTTCTTCAATCATCTTGATAGAAAAATCAACATGAAAAGCAAGATGCGACAACAGTGGCGAAATCCCAGCCCCGCAGTGAATTTTATTGAAGGATAATTGTAAGCAACAACATTGTTGTTGTTGGCACACAAAGGCTAGGCGAATTAAATAAATTTCTCTGACACATGCCTTAGTAGAGGGAGGCATACAGGTTGTCATATTTGATCAGGCTCAAGAACCACAGAAATCGCGGGTCTGCGGAACGTGTGTCAATGGTCTGGAGTCTGCCATCAAATAGATATTTGGTCACTAAAACCCAGGTGGAGTGGAATCAGTCCTAATTTATACGCATGCGCATTTCTTGAATACTTGCCGGTCGACTGTGGATTATGCTCGCCAGAAGCTTGATGCATTTTCTAGCAACCTCCCTCCCCTTTGATTTTCACACACCGTCTTTTACTCTACCTTCAAATTTTCACAGTTCCTCACCCAGACCAATCTTTCCTTGCCCAAACTGATAGCAGGGGTTTTGTTAACTCCGGCGTTGACAGTTTGCCACCATTCTTCAGGAACGATTGTGTCGATCCAGTTAATCCTGTTAACCTATACTTTTCAAAACAACCTTTCATCCAAATCAACCCCACTTCAGATGGAGGGTCAACTGAAGTGGTGAACTTGCACACGTGGGCGGAAGGCCAGCTCTGTCCGTCGGCCAACCAAACCACTCCCCAAACTTTTCCATCAAGCCCTCCAGTGAACATTCTGGGTGAAGTATAAATATGTCATCGGATTCCTTATTGACCTCGTTTTTTCTTGGTCTCCATGGACAAGTTTTTCTAATGAGTCGGTAAAATTACTACCGTTTCGGATGGCTGCAGGCTGCTTCACTTCCACGTTCATACATGCTCACGAACGTCTATCAGACGTTTGATCATTTGACGTTTAAATAACCTGCGCGTCTTATTGTAGCTGGCATCCAGTGGGACAAATCAGCGAGCTTGTAGCGGTATAGCAAAACTTTAAGATATCCGTCTTTTCCAAGTTTTAAATGGATTGGAGTCCCGCATGTGTTTTGTGGCTGACTGCAAGGCTTCTGTGATCTCCCCCAGGTTCTAATTGCATCCAGGATACTTCAATTTGACGGCGAAGACAACGAAAGTTGTGATCACAGATGTAATCCCCGATTACCGTCCTGAATCAGGTGGTTCGAACAGACGGATTCCATGCCAGTGTTATTGCAGACTAGACAAAATAAAAGCAACCAAGGATAGAAATGCTGTCCAAGACCAGAGGTTTGATTCAGAAAAACGAAAACCTTCGTTGGTGGCCGATGGCAATGTCATCATTCCGAGATAAACGAGCGTAGGCACGTTACCGCACCCAGCCAGGCAAATGAGATGTGTTAGAATTCCAAATCGTCAGCTGGTCAGAGAGCAGCTTCTGTGAAACCCTTGTTCTTTGGCACCGGAGTAGGTTTACAAGACGGGCTTGTGCCACGAAATATATGGTAACTTTTTCCACTACTGAACAGATACTGCATGTGTGGGAGATAGGACAGCACCCATAGACCTTGCTTGGGGTCGTTCTTTGCGCAACAGAAGTACTATTTGTCTCTCTCCGTTAGAAGTCATCAAACCCAAATTCACGGAGATATAAAGATGGCTGAGCAGCGGCTATTATGGGCCTTAAAGTTCAAATATTACGGCCAAAAGTGGAGGAGGCCTCGGCCTAAACTTTCGGAAGATTCTCTTGGAAGGAATTTTTGAAGACAATCGTTGCATTGAGTGATACGTTTACTCGAAGGAACCATTAAGTTCAAGGAGACAAAGCGTAATTGGATTGACGCATGGACCGTAAATAAGTAGAAAAATTGTTAACTTTATCCGATAAGACCCAAAGAAGAAGTTAAAAGCCCTTTTCATTTAATAATATGCACCCAATTGAAAATTGCATAGCGGTGCCTTTACCTCCACAGAGCCTAGAAAGTGGAGTAAACTATTTCAGGTTTATCCGCGCTCAGCTTTTCTTTTTGCAAATCTCGGTTTCCGTGCGTCCGCCAACTGCGCCGGGAGTGTGGTCAAGAATGATAATCTAAGAAAATGAAACAAATTTTGTGTTGCCTGCTGTTTGAAATGTTTCACTTGTAAATAGAGTTTTTACTTCTGCTGACGGCTTTGCGAGTACAGCAAGTCATTGGTAAGTGACATCCGATTAGACGCAAATTGAAAAGATCTGAAAAGTAGGATCCCAGAAGAAAAAGACGCTTCAGTCCAAGTTCGGAACTTATAGAGCCGGCAGCTTCAAATCAGCCTGGGATAGCAGTCGTCCCGAGGGAAGCAAGAAGGAGGCTGTGGACACGGGAAGAGCCTAATCGACAACGAACCTTTGGTTATTATTGGGGTTTTGTGGAGAACATTAGTGATAAGGCCACAAACATTGTGAACATACATAACGTCAAAAGTGTTGCTTTTTCTTGTTTAAATGCTTGCACGCTAAATTGAAGCATCCAGTTGCACTCGAGGAACAAATTTCTATGGTTTAGCAGGCGCGGATATTTAGGCCAAGACATCTGTGATAAAGTGGAAGCACCAGCTATGATCTGATGGAAAGCGTTAAGTTATGAGCAGGACGCCTTTCTCTATGTCATTTGATGAAGCGTGGACAACAACACGTTTTCAGGAAAGTTGGGGGATTTTATATTTTTGTGGGCTTGTGGGCTTGTGGGCTTGGCGCCTTTGTCAACGTAATGGAAAACACTGTTCTCCGATAACGGCCTGCGCACTGAAGCGGGACCGTGGAAGTCACATCAGGTGAGTCTTCGGGTTCCCTCTTGAAGTGGCGATTATAGGCCTGCTTGCTAACGGTAGGAAGACACAGAGACTTCCATCCACGTAAAACTTGGACTGCAGCATCCTGAAGGCATAGTTTATTCTATGGGCAGAAAATGTTAGCGCTTTGAGAAACACTTTAGCGAACCACATTTGCATCCAGCTCTCGATGGGGAAATATTTGCTACCCAACCACTAGCTCCTCTGCGGTCAACATTCCTCTACTGCCGATGTTCACGTGCATCCGCTTGCGCTGGCTTCCTGTTCCTTCTCAGAGTTCGTTTTTATCGGAAGTTAATAAAGAGGACTGACATGGAGAATTTTAGTTGATGTCTGATAAGAGTTGACGTTCATGTATCTCACCAGTCATCTCATCTTCTGGTTCTAGCCCCAACATCTACCCGGAAACTTTATCGTGATCTGCCGATGTGGCAAAAGCTGGTCCTCAAGGCAACCTCCCCTTACAAACCTTTGCTTGACGTCGTCTCCTTTGTGACTGGTTCTTCACCGGGTGGCCAAAGAATTTCCTCTATCTTTCTAGCACCACCCCGACCACCGAATCAAGCTGAAATTAACGAAACCAAAATTACTCACAACAAAGCTCTGCTCCGCCCGTGGAAACTGAATGGATCCACCAAGCCTTGTTAGTGACACGGCTTCCGGTATGTAGCTCCACTGTCCCATTCTCTTGCAGGTTTTCCGGTCTCTTCATTTTGTAAACCTCACAGCATGGTTTCAACGCTAAAATACGCCACAAATAGTGCTCGCTTAATAATTTTCCATCTTTTCAGCACCACTTCGGTTCCCGCGCCAAGTAGTCCAAAACATCTCCGTACCATAATTGGCAACCCGAAACCGAATAGCCGCCGCTGCGTCATGAATCCCGCACCACTACAGAGCTTTTCTTATCATCAGGTCTTGTTCTTAATATAGGAACCCGTCTTCTGGTCGTGGCCCGCAAAATAAACAAGAATGGTATCAGGAATTTATCGACAGCTCAGTTGGACTTATTTTTCTACCCATTTGATGTTGCTTTATGTGTATCTCTTGGAAATCGAGAATTATATGCATTAATATTCCTCCCATTTTAAGTTTGTCTTCCATGTCGCTTTGTCCTGTATTGGGCAAACTGCTCATCTGCAGCTCCTCCATAAACATCCAAAAAGTACTTCCTTTATGCTTATTGCTCTGAGTGACCCTCCAGCTTATACTATGAACATTTCAAAATCATTTACTCGTGAACATTTCTATGCTCCGTTTGCCAGTCCGTTCTACCAGATTCCAAGTGATAATCTCTCTGGCTCAAAAATTATCCCTTTATTATTTTGCTGATTTTCCATTATCCACAGAACCCCCAGTTTGTACCCACTACGTATGACCGGCACATCTGTGGCTTAAGACGGCGCTACAGGCTAACATCCCATGACAATGGAAATCCCACGTTCACGAGAGCCCATAGGATAACTTTGCTACCATCTTTTTCAAATTTACTCAGCATCTAACAAAAAAGAATATTTTACCCTGTTGGCATTCTGTGAATTATAATCTCTGAACCAGCATGCACCTTGGCTATCATTCAGAAGAATATCGACCATATTATTGTTCGCAAGATGGTGCGCTTTGCAAGGCACAGAAGCGCCTGCAGGAACGAATCCAAGCTCATCAAGTGTTATACTTTGTAGTTGCGACTTCTGATTTCCCGCAAGTCATTATAAGTTCATAGGTTTTTTCTGTTTCCCCCTTGGTGATCCATAATGGCCGATTCCGTCATCGCCGAAAGCCCGCAAACTAAGAGTTATTCTTTATTCAGGGGGCCAGATGATAAACTTTCTTCGCTTCAGGACAGTGGCCTCCGGTATTGCATGGACCTCTAATCGCACAGTTTACTGTTGCTCTTTGGCTCGTGATTCGAAACTTATAATACATGGATCCCAGCACGTAATTCTCCCTTCCTATCCCTTTACCGCAAGCTTAGTTCCCGATCAACAACGTCGTGTCTGGCTGGCAGGAGGACTGAATGTTCGGCCTCAAGGCTTAGAATGGATTAGTCAATCTGAAGTACACTCGCATGAAAGGTTTCCACGAATTCTGGACTCCACCATCTAAAGCAAACAGTCATTAGTACTAACCATCTGCCATCCGTGTTCCACTGTTGGACACGGAAAACTCGGACTGTAAAGAGCGGACGAGTTCACACTGCAGAATGCAGCAATTCCGGAACCATGATGCCCGTGCGCGTGCTAGCAAACGGGCGGGTGCCCTTCACTGTTTTCAGAAATCTTTTGAACCTCGTCAGAAGAGGGAATTCTAAACAGGTGAGTCCACGACGAGTGCCTATTAGGCTCAAGTTCGAAGAATTTAAGCTTAACCATAGCGGGTGACTTCCAGCGACGGCTCGGGTCGGTCGTTACCGCATTGATCCATGTTCCTCTGGTAAGCAGAGGACGTTTTCGCCGTTAGTCAACGCTTGCTGCAAATGCAAGTATGAAAATCTTTTGGTTCATATTTGAGCACGAAGTGGGCCCATTTCAAATGCCTCCAATTTTCAGCCTCTGCATCATCGTGTAACATTCCGACCCCGTATGTGAACAAAGACAGGAAATATGAGACTTCGTGAGGCGCGACTCAGTAGGTGAGAAGACAGAATTGACAAACATCATGAATGAAGATGCACGGCATAGCATTACTCTACCTTCCCCCCCCCCAGAAAGAACACTCTCTAGTGTTGCATGGGGCCACAGCTCGCGCATAGTGTGCTACGCTCGTGTGGCAAGGTCGCGAAAGTATAGCATGCCAGGACAGTGCTCCTCAAAGGGGATGCAAATGGTAGGACCTGCAGACTAGAAAAGAGGAGACTTCGTGAGCCGGAGCTCAGCGGGTGTGAAGACGGACATTGAAAACCTACTGAATAGGGCCAAGGCGTCTCGCGCAACACGACCTTAACTTTTGATAGCACCGCTCCTGAATTGCAAGCCGGTTTGGTTCAGTTCAACACAGTTCAGTTTGCACAGGTCACTGGTGACTTCAGCGGTCACTTGAGCGTCCAGAATTTCCTCGCTGGTATGGGAAACATTTGGCACCCACCATTGCCAGTCCTGTCTTTTGGTCTCAATATGGTCTATTGAAGATGCCACTTGCCCGTAGCTTCTTCCGGCCTCCAAGAAGGGTTTGCATTGCAGAAAGGAAAACGAAAGGAATGCGGTGCAGTGTAGCAGGTTAGAAATACGCAGACCCATAAAATTTTAGGATCATAGTTGCTTCCCGTATACGGAGCACGAGCGGTTTCGCCTGGGCTCGGTGTGCTAAGCATACCAATAAGAAAAGTTTTGATGCATTAAACCAAGCGTAACGACGTGATGGTGTCAGCCAAGTGTGTTGGGGAGCAACATAAAAAATACCATGCTTAAGTTAAATAATACAGTTGTTAGAGAAGAGGCTGGCCCACCAATATTAAGTGAAGATTCTGCTGCAAAGGCGAACGTTGGCAAGGAAAAGTGCTCTCTGTGTTGCACCAATGTACACAGGGCGTATGCAAGCATTGAGAGAGAGTAATACGTTTCGCAGTTGTCACTAAACATACGGCCCTTCCACGTATGACCACACTTTCCATACCCATATGAATGTATTATTCATTGGACAGTTCCCAAATGGGGCTTGTTCTAGACGTTCGAAGCAACGTCCTAGGGTCACGACAAATTTTCGGCACGTGGCAATATATGGCGTCCGAAATTCTACTTTGCTGCACTCTCATCAGTCTGAAACGAATGAAAGTAGTTCGAAGGGATTCTTACGGAGCATCTGCGCAATGCTGACTGTCGCTGGAAACATGGTGCTCCGTAATTATTTTTCATTAGCAGGGTACACGATTAGATACAATAAAGTTACACATCCAGAGAGGGCACACTGTCAGTTGCTAACCGCGTCTCGCTGTGAACCGCAGGTATTGCATGCTTCTGAGAATGGAATTTTATATTTACTTAAATTTCCCTGTCCTGATGTCCACATGTCTGGAATTATAGAACATTCGAAGGTAGGTGATGTGAACCTGAGGCAGCATCACGGAGCTTCAAAGGAATGTTAGCGACTGACATTCGTGAATTGAAATTTACAACGAAATGCAGTGCACGCACTTGGCTGGTCCAAATTAGGACATCTAACGTGATGCTTCCGCAACGCAGCTTTCCTAAAAACAGCACACTGTGATGCACTAAGCGCCTTCTTTGGAGCACTATATCTCTGCCACCTCGTGATGTCGCGCAAGTAAGTCTACTTATGCAACAATAGAATAAAACGATTTTGTTTTGCACGACCAAATGCGCTATACGCGATGCCATGAAAAACATTATGCAATTACTTATGAAATTCATTTTGAAAAGCCGGTTGATTTAAACATGAATTTATCATACCCTACAGTTTCTTGGAGGATTCGAGGGATAAACATGAATCCACCAAGGAATTAAGTGTCCGATAAAAATATAACCATCGATGCAATGTAATAATTGTGACCTCATTGACGATCACTCCAGGTTAATCCGCCAAGATAAGTATGCAAGGCTCTTTCATTAAGACAGCACTTATAACTGAAGGCAAAACCGAAAAAATAACAAAAATCTCTGTAAAATGTCTTCACGCCAAAATTTGTCAAAGATAACTGGTCAAACTAGAAAGGAAATACGAAGCAACACCTGATATCACAAACCGGGATAAAATTCACCGGCAAGAACAAAGAGTGATCAAGATGGCGACGCGCAGAGAGAAAC
>LUCM01006215.1:95946-113103 GCA_008360955.1 Fasciolopsis buskii
AGCATTTGGTGAGGAAGTCCTGCGCACTATCTTCAAAGCCTGCTCCAAAGCTTGAACCGTAAGACCCAGTACTTTACGCCCAACTTAAGCTACTAATAAAATCCGTCCACTATATTTTACCAATAGTACGAAGATAACATTGCTTAAAGACTGAAAATCTTCGCACGTTTTCTGCTCTCAACTTCAATACTTCTGAGTCCCATGCCAAAACCTACCTTATTGCTGTTACGTACACTCGACCTTGGACGATAATCGGATATCACATCGACGCCACAGATGTATTCTACATGCGAGGATAATTCATCCGATATGCGGCCATCAGATGGGATACAACCACCCAAGTGACTGAATCTGTCCACCTTACCTAAATCGTTTATCTGCAAAACCAATGTGCGGTTTCGAACCAATTCAGTGCTGTAACAGCATTTTACACTTCGAAGGTGCTAAAAGCATACCCCATATACTCACACTATTTTTCGGACGATTGAGAACTTGCAACTTATTTGGATCTTCAGTCGACAGCACAACATTGTACGCATATTCTAAGTCAGACATTAACTTGTCTGAGCAAATATCAATGACGCTAATCCCACATGATAAATCTATCTCAATAATCTTGCAATAACGAAATCCGAAAGAAAAAATGAAAGGAGAGCAACCCTAACGAACACCAATTCTCTAGACGAACTTGAGTGAAAAATCCCTGCAAGCAGGAAATCGGCTTCGGCTTTTAGCGCATACAGAGATCGAATAAGTGAAGTGAATTTCTTTGGCACATCCCTCAATGAAAGGCAGCGCAACAGAACTATATGATCGACTGAATCGAACGCTGATTTTAGATCAAGCAAGACAGATGGATCGACGGTCTAGCGAGTGTCTATATATGCCATGATTTGTGGCCGACTGAAGGTTGGTCGACGCAACTTTAACCTGGTCGGAAATTGCTTTGGTTCTGACGCATACACCTTTCACGAGTACTAGATAATCGGTGCAAGCAGTCTGGATGCCATGCTTGCCAAACCAATTCCTTTAATCTTTCCACATGAGGATCTATCACCTCTCTTTTGGATCGGCACAATCATTGAATCACATTAGGCTTTAAGAATCTCATCATTTGCTCAGATTGATCTCAGGAGTTTTGTTACTTCTGATGCTAACATTTCGTCACCACTTTTGAAGGAAGATGGAGAAAGCCCAAGTGGTAAAACTGCTGCCTTACGCATTTTCAGAAAATCTACCTCCATGATGACGTCCATTTCTGATGGTATACCAGTATTTACCTGCACTGGTTCATGTGCGGGCGGAAGTGGCAGGCCTACTGTGGCTGTGAGTCAACTAAACTGCTCTCTAAAGTGTTCTGCGCAATGTTCCTGAGCGTGAATCAGTGAACTGTTGGATTTTTAAATCACCTTGCTATAAGTGTGCATGTACATTGCACATATCTGATCTAGTGTCGTCGGAACCATTGTAAATGAAGTGAGGAAAAATGTCACGTTTGTGTGGCGTTCGTCGAATGTGGAGAAATTAGGGATTTAGGAAAGGTTGTTGATATATCTTTGGAGGATATTGGCTATCGTTGCTGGATTTCGTGGAATGTGCTTCGGAAACCAGACGCATCCAAAATTGTAAAGTTTGCTAGTTTTCTCCGATATTACGAGATAACTCAAGCACTCTTTTATGACATGGTAGAAGCATGAGTGTACTGAAAGGGGCATACCCTATAGCTCCTTGGACTCAGTACACGGCGAGGAGAGCACTGACAACCGCGACTCTAAAACTCGGAATGGCACAGAATCACACAAGGTCTTGACAGATCAAGTAACGAGCTGGTCGACAGGGAGTCATCGACTATCATCAAAGCTCTGATCTTTTTGGTGACAGATGCCTAATCCACTTGACCATCGCCAATCACTTAACATGCATACAACAAATATGACAACAAGACGTTATTACTAATAAACTAGGATGGATGTTAAGGTATTACTTGCTCAGAGCACCATATATGACAGATATAGCAGCTTACTTATTCTGTCCAAAAGGAACCAGAAAAATGGCTTCGATCTTCCCGATGATCGGAGTTCGTTTCGATGCCTTTTTGTTCTTTTTCGTTTGTTGTTCAATTCGAACTAGCACGCCACGAAATACGGTCAGGCCGGTACGTGGACAGGAAAAATAGAGCTCGTGCTGCTTACCACAACTTTGAACACAAGGTGGAGGGAGAGGAGATAATAAAATGGGCGCAAAGTTAACCAAGTCTCATAGCACAATAGAAAAGACAGACTCTACGGAGAGTTAGGTGATAATGACTGCTAGATTACAGGAAGTTAGGATGAGAACAGATTTTAACGGGTTGCAAAGACGTTCTTCGGATAATTAATGCTGAGACGATGGCCAACGTCAATCGTGTTGATCGGGCGATATAAGACCGACTGACCAGTGGTGATTGGTCTTTTCGAAACCGCACGGCAGTAGTGACTAGATTAGGCTACGGAGGACAAGACTTCGCAGTTCGAACCTAAGCAGTGAGACACAACAACTGATGCTGCAATGGAAATGTAATTCTGAGGACTACACACACTAGAAATGTTAGAGTTGCTGTGTCATTCTCAGTCGTAGATTTTCCACCTTGTCTCACTTCAGTTGTGCCATCTTTTTCAATACTTGTGAACGAGGTGTTGCGATGAGGACATTTATTTTGCAGTCTCAGAGACCAATAAAACTGCTGGGGGGGGGCTTATGGTTACCACGACGTTCAGACTTGGAGTTGAGAAACATTAGGCCGATTGTGACTTCCAAATCTCAAGGCGACGGGATTTGCTGAGATCAAAATCCTGTACTCGTGACGCAACAAACGCTCCAACAACTCAACCGGAAACGGAAATTGCAACACACTAGCGAATTTGGTTGTTTAGATCAGTATTCTTGGGATTGCGTGCGCGAAATTTAACCACCACTTTTCAATTTATCTCGTTCACAAGTGTGATACACAGAAGCCTAAATGACGAAGAAAGTCTCAATGAATAGTAAATAAAAGTGTGAAAATACAAGCGGATCTCGAGAATGACATGCCGGAATTCTGGCTCAAACCAATTAGTAACCGTGCCTTTGCACCAAGTCATTGATTGACCACATCGTTCCCAAACATGACCACCTCTTGCTTACAACAGTGGTGCTCACTGCGACCACATGTCATAAGGCAACAGGAGATTACTAGCTTCTGAGAAGTCGCGTTTGTGGAGCTACCAGGCAGGGAGCATTGTCCTGACCGAAATCGGTGGCAGTGGACAAGACTTTGTTATGCAGACCATAACGGGCTTACAGATTTGTATAATTCAGTGGAGTCAAAGTCTATCTGGGTGGAATTTCTTAGTAAGTCACTACAGAACTTTGAGTTGTCCGAACTAAGTGGAGGCCATGATCACGATCTTCTCAGTGCATTATTGCCCCCGTTTTGGGATCAACTTGTGCTTGAGCCACGCTTCTTCCAATTTTCCCAAGACAACGCTCCTTTCTGTTTCACTTAAATTGAATTCGGATTCGACTTCATTCCGTTACACATGATCACTTTCACTCTTAGGACTACGCATAAGTTCTTCCATTTGTTAATCTCTACTTGCTCCAAAGCTTATCTCTCGCACTGCGAGCAAAGTTGGCTTTCCATTCCGATCCAAACATGCTTCTTACATCCGCCCACTTTCTTCTTTAGTACGAAGCTAAAATCCGCCGAAAAATTGAATACCGCAGTCATGTATGGGGCAGAGCTTCGTCTACCGCTCTTTCTATCTTTGATCGGGTTCAACAAAAGGCTGTTCGATCAACGGGTAACCCCTCCCTGACCTACAATTTACAATTGCTTGCCCACCGCCGGTCCGTTGATTCATTATCTCTTTCCTGTTCCCTTTATTTTGGTGTGCCCAGTGGATTGGCTTGGAAAGTTCACTTTCCTATGGCTAACTCTCGTACCTTTGGTATGCAGTCGACTAGTTTACTCCTGTAAAATCTGCAGGTGTCCAACTTCTCTATTTTAGTAATCCTTCATTGGCAAGATTGCAAAGTTATGAGGGACTTTCTATTTTCCTATTTCCAAAGACCTACAACCTTTCTGCCTCCAAAAGCATAGGGAAGAAACTGATTCTTTGTTGGATGCTCCCCACCAGTATCTCCTTCACAGCATGCATTTCGACCACAGTTTGCCCATATTCTGTGGAATGAAAAAGGTTGTTGTGAATATCTTCTTCTCTAATCACGATCATCTACGGATTTCTTTTGTGCTGCTAATAATTGAAAAATGTAATGATATAGTTTTACGTTCGATGTGCTTCATCAAATTGACGACCTGATCAACGCATTCACTTTATCAAAAATCACACTGTTACGGAATTTTTCCGATGATATCGACACTGGTGATTTCTTACTCCACATCGTGACGCAACAAGCTCCAGTTCTGTTCTTGTGAAATCCACTCTTGAAGCTTTTGAGATAGGCATTCAGGCGATCCATTCAGGTGAAAAGGCTTATCCGAAGTAAGAGAGAATAAGCTGACACGCGGAAGTCCGTCTGACGGTCGTAATTTAGTCATTACAAATCCGTAAACGGGAAGAGGAAAAGTGTCTTCCATCTGCGAGGCAGCCGAGTTAGTTTTGTTGCTCGTAAGTTGGTGACAATTGACAAGCCATTGGTTAGTTCTAGAGAGCAAGTTACACAGTGAAAAGAGGAACAAAAGACGTTCAACTAATGGTTCGAAAAGACCAACAAGACTAAAAAACTACACAATTTGGTGGATAGTTTCGAGTTCAACGATGCTAAATCATGTCAAAAAAGCATTATATATAACGCCGATGAACAGAGATCTAGTGCGGTCTAAGCCATGGAGAGAAACGGAAATAATGTGGGAGAAAGAGAAACGTCAGAATTTTAAGACACCTGTTCCGGGTCATCGACTATCCGTCGTCACGCATGGCTCGTTACTGGGCGCTGTACTAACCGGCTGTCCACGCTAAAGTACAGACTGCCTTAGAGGGACCAACCTAGGGGCCATCGGTGGAAAGACCGGATATGCGAGGCAGGGGAGCAAAACTGCTGCGAGCCAGTGGCCGGAAAATTCAACTTTTACACTTCTGCTCCGGTACAGGGTAGCAGAGAGAGACACACAAGGCGCTATGGTTTTAGTGAGTGGCGAGGCATACTCATCATATAATAGTGCAATCAATAAACCTAAAGAGCGGTTGCCTATCACTTCCCCGGCACTCCCATTGCTTATTCAATGAGTATAACCTCACCTTATTCACGGTTAAGCACTAAAATGACCGTCGCTTTCCTATTTGCAATCCGAGGGACGAACCGAGTGGCATACAGCTCTGACCTTTGCGTATGCCGAAGACTCAGAATGGATCACATTTTGTGTAATTAATGCCAAATCCGAAAGGATATTTCTGTGATAAGGAGAAATGGGTTAAAAAATCGAAAGCAGTAAAGTCCTAAAGAAGCAGTGAGCATGAATAATCCAGTTATTAAACTTCCCATATATTTAAAAAGGAGAATGAGGCTTGTACATTTGCACTAATAAACTACAATCGAAAAACTGACAGCCGTGAACATAGAGGCCTAACTTCGACATGCCTAAAAGGTTTCGAATGTTGCAAACTGGCAATTGTTGGTGGATTCGACTTACTTATTACATGTGGATCTATTCAATAGGCAAAACCTCGGTCAGACAAAACAGCAGAAAAGTGTAGAGTATCATTCATATAAAACCAAATATAAGTTGGCCGTTTTCTAAACAGAGGACTGGAAATGGGGGAACACAAAGAGAATATATTCCACTGCCTCGACATTTCTTGGAGGAAGAACATTTCCAAGCAGAGGTACAATATCTTGGGGAAGAAAATTAGTGAGAATGGCTAGACGTTTAAGTAAGGGATAAGGTGGTTTTAGGCAGAGGAACGATTGAAGTAAATTCCGGAAAACAAAAGGTTAACGTAGTAGGTGTAGGAATAAAACAACGAACCGATGATGGACTAGTGACCTTAAATTGGATGTTAAGCATGGACTACGGATCAGTTAGACGATACTCTGTTGAATTCGGTCAAGTAGTTAACGAAATCCGGTCCTATCCTACAAATGACAGCAGTATGCAGGTCCGGGAAGGATTGTAATTTAGCACAAATGAATAAAGGTAGAAGTGACAAAATGTCTAGCAAGGAAAAGAAAACCAGCTTAGCACGGGAAAAAACAATCAACCACTGTGAGAAGCATTATTTTCATGGATGTTGCAGAGGGGGGCATGCCGTATAGCCGCTACGGCTCATTACACGGAGGGAAAGTATGTGAAGCCTCAAAGTTGGCAGAATTTCAGAAACCCGGGAGCACTCAAGATCGGAATTAACCGATAAACTGAATACTGAATCCCCAGGGCTGCAACCGCAGATCAATAAAAGCGTGTGCTCATTCACGTTCTATCACATGACATGAGCACGTGCACGAGTTCATGCACCCGTTCACACACGCGCACACGCAAGTCAAGCTGTAAACAGATCCATTCCCCCAGTACCGTTTGACTGTTGGTCTGTTGACGACGGTAACGACTTTAGGTCAGTCTGTTTGCCTGTTCACATTTGTCAGTTCTGTCTGATATGGGACTGCGTCCACCTATTGACGTCACCGTGCGTTAACCCGACTTTCAGTTTGGTTGGCTGCACGGTTGTCAACCCGCTAGCTGCTTTCCTGTTCACATGACATAATAAGACTGTGCTGAACCGTTTGCCTTGTTTGTATAACAAAATCGTTACTAACCTGCCGCTTTTAATCCAGTTTCTGGTTGATTGCCGTTCATCTGCTAACCGCTACACGTAAGTGCCTTAATGATCATTGTACGTTAGTTTTTATCTTTAATCTGTCGTGTTTTTACAATCAGTTACGATCGTTCCAAATACTGCTGACTGTTGAATAAATGTTCCCATTCTTTGCAGTTCCGCTGTCCTGCTTCTGGAGTCGATCTAGTACCGCTTATAATCCTTTTTAATGGCACGCTTGAAGTATGAGCGGATTGGAAGGAACATATTCCACAGCCACTGATGCCCACTACACGGGGCAGGGGGACACCGGTAACCTTGACCTCGAAACTTCGACTGGGACAGAACAACAAAAAGTTACATCAGGTCAGATGTGTTAACGAGCCGAACGACAGCACGTTGAGTTTTCGTAACCTGTAAAATTCGAGGATTCTACACTGACAACATTCAGACCGCTATCGATCTTAGTGTATAGTCCACTAAAGGGTAGAACGATAGGGGGTGGTGTCATCGGCAAAGGGCTAGAATGGATTAGAGGTATCAAACAGAGTATCAATAATCAACTGAAGCAAAAGAATGGATAGAAGCACAGAACCATGGGGAGAATATTAGGAGTGATATAGAACGGCCGAGTACGAACATCATCTAGTCAGCGGGAATGATCTTCTCAGTGCGGGAACTTGATGTCCATGATAAGACAGCAAAGAACGAACCCCAAAGTGGGAGTCTCGTCAGCAAACCTGACAGCCAGGTCTGGTTAAAGACCCTCGCTAAGTGAAGCATTCATTTCATAGTTTGATTTGATTTCTCCGAATCATTCGCCGTACAGCACCAAAATTTGACTTACCACTGAGAATTACAGAACCATTGTAAGACTGTTTTAGCCTTTATGGGAATTATCAGCAGTGTACATCCATCGCGCCGGAACTGGGGCGCGGACGTAGGACGAACAATGGTGAGTCGAACGCCTTTGCCATAACGTTAGCCAGGCTGATCCCCAAAGGTCGATCGAATCATTCGAGAAAATCAAATCGAATCTCCTACTATTCAGAACTATCAAGTTGCAAAGCTCTGTATGGTTCTGTGCAAGGGTCTTTGATTCCTACGGAAAAGTTCATCTTCATACTGAAGACCTCCATCTGATCCGTTATGGTTTGAGGCTGCAAAATTCAGCCATATACATGGGCGCTATATCACGCTGTCGTGTGGATGTCAAATGAACCATTGAGAATCAACCCGGTCAAGGTAATGGCTAAGGCGTTCGACTCAGAACCGTTCGTCTCGGGTTCGCGTCCCAGTTCCAACGTGATGAATGTGCACTGCTGATGATTTTTGACAATGATGAAACAGCAATACATGGTTTTCAATGGCATGATGAATCATTTGGAAGTAACAATTCCAGTCTAGTATTTACAATCACTAATCACGCACCAATATGCACTGGTTTTGAATGCTATCTTGCAGCAGTGAATAGAGTGAAAACGTAACCGTAAATTAGAAGAACCATACAGAACGGGAAGATGAGATGACGCCACTGACCTCATCCAGTAGCTAAATCACCTAATCTTCTCAACTATCTCGTGGAGATCTCATGGATTACAACTCGGCAATTTATCTTCACCTACTTGGTCGATACTTTCACATCTTGCCCTATTAGGGACTTACCACCGCGACATGTTCCCCGACTACAACCACCAAGGAGGACAGCGCATACCGAAGGAGTCGAACAGCAACCATGTGTAACACATGCCACAGGAACTTTGATCTCTTCGAATTCAGTGCCCGATCGATCGATTGAGCTCTGTAACCTGATAACCCACGCCTAACTTCAGAGTTGCTACCACAATCTTCTCACCATATTCGACGGTCTTCGCACAGCTTGCGCTCCTAATGGCCATGGTTCTGAACCGTTTAGCAAAATGGATCTTACCACTGTCGCGGAAATTCCACATCGGGCCGATAAGTGGACGTCATGCCGATGCCACAGATATCTCAAATCGACAAACATCAATTGAGCCTTCTGCACGCGTTTATAAAATCCGTCCGATATGCGACCACTTCGTAGGGTATAACTGTGTACAACAAAATTTATCTAGTTTCCCAAAACTCCACTCTTATAAGATTGAGATTCAGATTTGGGCCAAGCCGAACATACAACAGCATTTTATAATTAAAAGGTGCAAGACATATTAAACAAATACACTATCGTCTAGATGGGTCTTCACGCACAAGCAGCACGTTACGTGCACATTTTAGATGAGATAATCTACCGCCGAGAAAATAACAATACCACCCTTCAAACATCGAAATAGAACTACTTACATAATCATAGGAAGAGCTAGTGTGGAGAATCTTAACGAACACCATTTTTTATGACGAACTCGAATGGGCGATCGTTGTAGGTAAGAACTCGGTTTCTGCCAGTCGTGCACGACTGAAAAGGGAGCTGAATCTATCTGGCACTCTTCAGTAACAACCAGCATCAAATAATTGCAGGATCGACTGAGCTTAATGTCATTTTTAGACCAATAAAGACGTAAATCGTGTCTTCTTTACATGCAATACGCATGAGTGTAGTGGAAAGAGCATATCCCATTAGCCGTTAGGGCCTACTGCATAGGACGAGAGGAGGAAAATGGCGACCTTGACCATGAGATTTGAAATGGTACCAAACAGCAATAAGTCCCGATACATTAGGCGTGATAACGAGACGAGTGAAAGCGAATTACCTTCCTTCATTTTACGAAAGGTGTGTTTATGTACCGACATCTATCGTATAGAAGTGTATAATCCATACCACCCCGACCGAACAGGAGGTCAGTTTGATAATCCCGCGTACGTTACACGTGAGCACTATGTCATTTCTCGCATTATTTCGGATTCGTGTCATGATAATGCACTTTGCTCTTCCGAAACCTACCCTGTCACAAACCTGCATCTGACGTTTTCTCCGTGCTGGCGTTTTTCACTTATCGATCTTGTCATCCCATTAAAAGTAAAAAAACAAATGCAAAAAGTAATTGATCACCAGCTTTGTTGCTTCTCTTTATTAGTTAAAAAAGGAATTTTAGCAGAACAACATAATATAGAGCAAAAATTAAACTTACAACAAATTAAGCTCACCAGGTACAATTACGTAATGGTGCTTGTGTGTGTCTGTCAAATGTTCGAGCACAAAACGTGATTGAAGTTATTGATTACAGTCCTAGAGGTTTTCTCTAAAACGACACTTACCACTCGGTCTTGGTCACTGCGGTGTAACCGAGTCATATATTATTCTTTTAATTTTTCACTGTAGCACACTCCAGGTATTTTCTACGGAACCCAACATTAGCGAATGTGAACTGAGTCGAAGCAGTTCGGCTCCGGAGTGGTGACACGGAGCATTGTTGAATAAAACCACAACCGAATTCTTTTCTTTTAACTTCGCCAAAACTTTTGATATTCGTTGTTCGTATCTTTTACCTGTGTGGACCCACGTTTGATTTTCATATCAATAATGTCCTGTTTACTCATGCCTCCAATTAGATGTACGTTCGTCCGGCACGAATCGACTATCTTGGCAACAACCCGTTCACCCAAACGGGATCTAGCGTGAGTCCTTAGACGGAAAAGCTTACAATATGATTCATCGCTCCAAGAAATGAATCGGTCTTCAACCTGGAAACGCAGCAGTTTTTCTCACATACAATTTCCGTAATCTTTTGTTGATATCTGTTTTGGTACCAAGCGGTATCGGACGCACTGATTTGCTAGCTTTCAGTGTACCGATAACTTCTTCGAATGCTGCATGAATCTGAACGATTAGTTCGTTCAGAATCACTGTAGCATTTTCCGATATCCATTCTAGGACTGCAACCAATTCGCACTCAGAAACGACAGGGATTCTTCTTGATTGTCTCACTATGATAGATTCGCCATTTATTGATCTTATCTCAGAATGAGCTATCTTCTACTTGACTACCAAATATTTGACCGCGTATAGCTAATCTTCACCTTCATTAAAACCATCCGCAACTTTAATGCGTATCACTACTGTGTGACAGGTATACGGACCTCGCGATTTGGTTTTCGCTGTTTCACGGTTAACCTAGAAAGAGGTTCTATTGACTTCAGTGAATTGGGAAGAATCGAGCACTGTAGGCTACATTTACGCAACCAGCAGTTAGCCAAAAGCCGAAGAGATATGCAGTCCAATTTCGAAACGAAAAACAGTCATTAGGGTAGATCAAAATAAATGTATACCCTAAGGCTGAAGAGAATTTCATAGCCGTAGCAGTTAACATGAGGAACGGCTACCAATCAAAATGTTCGACTAAAAGGCCCTTCGTGATCAAATAAACAACTCAGTGCGAAATTTCCCCGTCTTTGAAATATGGATCACGATTTCCTCCAACAGCGGTTCATATGATCTAAATATAGACAACAAAGCGATCTGGAAACAAAACTATAGACGGTATGCATGATTGGTGGTCAAAGTGTTCCGGTCTTCTCGCAAATAAGCAACCCGCTGAGCACAGTGCCATTACACCAGATGTCTCATTCGCAGCGACACAAATGAGGAACATCGAAAACTGGTCCCGCTTACTTCTCGTGCATTCAACGTTGAGTGAACGAGCAATGAGCAATGGGACAGCTACCGGGTTCGTGCAAATTATGGCATTTTTAGGGGCAGATGCAAGAGATGAACCGGTGATTTACACAAAGCAACGCCAATGAAACTCTGTAGAAAGGTACAAAACAGGTTTTAGCTGTTTTGAAACCAGTGGTACGGACCAACCAGATCCAAGAAGAGCGCAGCGAGAGACTACGACCTCATATTGGGGTTCATTGAACGTTCACGCCTATTTCTGTGCAGTGGGGATCCAGAGGGAAGACGTTTAAGTGTGGAATGACAAGCCGAGGACGTTTAGCTTTCAGAGAAACAAAATAATCTCCTACTTAATTTATGATGGATGGGACAATGCATCCGCCAAGATCAACTCCGTCCTCGTCGAACACAAGATTAAGTATTTGAGCAAGACTTTTGCCAATGGACGTTCGGAAGACCCTAGTGAGTGGATTTTCTGGGAAGTTTTGTCTCTATTCTAACATTGCGAAGTCTTACGAATGTTTTTGGGCCAGCCAAAGATCCCATTTTCTTGACGAATGGTTTTCGATAAAAGTCGCCTCTATCTGATTAGATTCGTCTATAAAATAATCAGCATGTGAAAATAAATGTACATTTATGATCCCGTCATAACGGTTGGAGTTTTTCAATCAACTTATTTTTAACTAAACTGCAAGTTTTCCATTCACGGAAGTGTAAACACAAATACTTCACCGTATTCATGCGACCAATAATACACGTGTTAATGCGCAGCAATGAGCTCGAAATCGCGTTGATGTTTGAAGGTAAATGACGCCTTCCATTAGCCTGGTGGCCGATTATGCTTGCTTCTTCTTACTTTCGCCATGCCTTTCCCGATCGATTAATTTTTTCATGAGTGTGCGTGTGGATCAAACAATGAATAACACGTTTGCCGGGAAGAAAACGGACATTTACTGACATAATTAAGGGTTAAGGTGTTCAATAAAATGGAAGATCAGTTCTATCTTCGCTGTAGGGAAAGACAACACCCAAAACATGCACATTCCATAATATGGGAACCCGTGACCGTAGTCACTCTCGCAACCAAAAACAGAAGGCTATTGCGAACGCATGGAGCACGATTTCACATGAACGCATATCATGGACAGTATTTCTTGGACAATAATATCCGTAATTGAGAATGTGGGTAAACTACTCAGGTATTCACATAAGTTATCATCACGAGCGGATGGATGGTTTAGGCATGAAAAATATGGAATTTACTCAAAAAGTCAGTAGGAATCAGTAAAAGGATTTGTGACAGAAAAATGGCAATATTTGCTAGGTGATCTTTCATATGTTTAAGCTGAATGACAAACCATTGGTTGAAATTCGAACAAATATCTGTCAGGTTCCGGAGAATATAACCAGTATTAGGAAGGCTATAAAATAATCATGCATGTTTTTTCTACAAGCAAATTGTATACGATCCCGATTACTGGCCCGTTGTCGTCCACAGAGCTAGAAAAATTGTAGGTAATTTATGTTTTACTGCTTCTTCCTGAGTGAGACATTTTGTTTGGTAATAAATACGGGATAAGTATGCATGAATAAATAATTCTACTAACCAATATAAAGGTCTACAGCGGGCTAACATAGACTATGGCAACCATAATCACTGGAAATCAAAATTTGTTTTTTTTAATTAGCTTTATATTAACTCCTATTTCCCCACCAAGAATCTGTGCCGTTCGATGAACCCTACTCGATTTCGTGTATGATGCCCGATCTGCACGTGACTGTCCAGCAACAGGTCATCTCAGCTTGTCGGTCAACGCGATCGATCGCCAAGAAAAATTCACCCAGTTTATGTCACAAGATCATGTTTGTCCGCTTTTCCCGCCGCACTACGAAGCAACGCACTGACATCAGGCACTACCAATGAATGGTGGTGGTGCGTGCGTGTGTAAGTGCGTCGTATTTCGGACCTACCAGAGCCACATTTTAGTAAACCAATCAGGTGGTACTTTTAGTTTTGATCTTTTCCAATGAATATTCTCTACGGCCGAATTAATGTGCCAAGTCCGCATTATCATGACATGAGTCCGAAATAATGCGACCAACGGTATACATAATCAGCAGAGGATAGTACCCGCGAAAAACTTCGATGGAATACTTAACAAACTAAATTCTCCGTAAACTCCACATGAGAAGTAATCATCGTTCTTGTCAATGCTTAGATATTTGCTCTTTTGACCCTATCGAGTTTTGTTAGCCCCGATGTTAGAACTTTCGCAGCCATCCGTGAAAGCGGACGGATACAAACTAACCCACGCCGAAGCTTTATGTTTGTTTGGTAAGCTTATCTCTTAGATAACTTGTTTCTGATGGACCACAGATACCTGCCTGCAATGAAAGAGTAGCCGTGAAATGAGGTAAGCCACACTGTTCTTTGAAATGCTCTTCTCGACGTTGCTGAGAGTGAATCATAGTGAGTTGTCGGACTCTTTGGTCACTTTCCATTCACGCAATCTTCGTGGACCGGTACTTCTATTTAGTCGGCGGAGACTACGACTATTCCCGATAGCCGAAGCCTTTTCCATTTCTCCACACTGTTCTATTGACCACTGTTAAGACCCATCCCATAAGGAAGGCAAAGATATGTGGGCAGGCGAAAGATGCCAATTGCTTACACCACAAAAGGACATCTTCTTTGGGAGCCCTGACCTTAATTTTCGATTCAAGAGTTTGGCCCATGAAGCAGTGCGGCGTTAACCCAGTACGAGAATGTAACCGAAGCCATTGTGAGAAAACGTCTTTAAATCTGCCGCTCTTACTGTTTCTTTAGCCTAAGGCATAGACTAATGTCCCACCGTCGACCAAAATTCTTTGCTAGATGGATCCAGCAGAGCAAGCGGAGCAGGATGGAGTCGCGTCCTTCGGATGCGGAATACCCAGCCTGGGCGGGCGACAGCTACCCAGCGGAGTGCGATGACTTCTCCTACTGCAGATAGAAACCCCAGGTAATCTGTTCCGGTGGTTTTTGACTGACAAACTGCTTCTTACTACCTTGGTTTGTCGGTGCAGCTCCTGCAGAGGCAAATTAGTTGGTCGTGCAGAAGCAGATGTTGTCCAAACCGTAGATTGTGGGAATGGAATTCGTCCGTCCTTTGCCCATTTGCTTGTCGAGCATGACTGGATCTTCGATTTTAGGAAAAATCTCGCGTATTTCTTTGGGTCGTAGAGGTTCCGAAGTGATCAGACCAAGTCAATATCTGATCCCATCGTAGTGGTGACATAATACTTCCCTATTCATAAGAACCCACTCTGTTCTCGACTAGAAGACTGAACAATTCTCGTGCGGTTCCGAATGTTTTCACCATGAGTACAGCGCACTTTGTTAGTGGTTAGTGAGCACATTTAAGGGCGGGGGGGGAATCAAACCGGTGAACGAGAAAACTGTGAACCTCAAAGGTAAGTAAGAACGTACCCATACAGAAAGTAATTACAAATGCTGCGGACAATGTGTTCTTGAGCCAATGTGACAGTAATATACCGCCCCATTAGGTTAAGAGCACTGTCGATGTTCCGAAACATATTGATTGCATCTGAGTCCGAATTTTCCCCGGAATGAATTGCATCTAATGTGCCTTTGTCCAAAATGCAGGAAAAAGGCTTCATTCGTTCAGATTTGATATTATCATCAAGAGTGAAAACATCCATACATTCATAACGTAGGCCAGTTTTGGAATTGGAAGAACAATGCTTTTTTCGCATCTCATTGACAATGGTTTCACTGGTATGAATGCGCGTCAAGTACTCACTGATCGACTTACCTAATATCAATATTAGTAACATCAAAAACATTCAACTTATCAAAAAGCATCAAACCGAGATCGGAATTCCCACAGCCAACTACCAAAGTGCGATCTGTTTTTCTCACATACTTCGTGAAAAAATCACTGTGTTGTAGAAAGTCCCCGTACCTAAAAAGCCAGTCAGGGAAATTTACAAAAAAACTTGCCATTCAAATGTATTCTGCCTAGATTGGAAGAATCTCTCCCAGTACTCACGTTTACTGAAATCTCCCGTAGTTCTCGGTAAAAGGATTTCCATTTCTCTTGACAAGAACGAAATAACTGAAACTAAACACTATTCCAACTATCCTGTGTAAGTGAACATTGGCAAGAGGTGCATGTGGACTGGACCTATAGGAACGAGAAGGGAAAGAAATGTAGTGGCAGACAACGCTACTCTGTAAACACACCATTCAACCATTCCGATTGTACAAAAAGTGGCAATACAACCTCTAATGTCCACGGTTTCTTGTCATATCGTTTAGTGTCCAGCTAACTTGTTGGCGGATCTTCCAGACCCCAACCACGAAAACGTGAGACATCTACTTTGACCAAGTTCGTTGTACACTTCCTCGTTCCAGGATATCACTTTATTCGTAGACTTCCACGTGATTTCTTCCACTCCGTGAAAGCAACGGAAAATGGTGCACGGTATGGTGTATTAGTGTTTGCCATACCCAGCACGTGGTTCAACCAACGATGTCTATTAAGTTGAATACGGGGTGGCGGAATGTTCTCTGACCCAGTTTCCAAGGCCTGAATTCCAACCCGCACATTGCTCACGCGGTCACTCCATCCTTTCTGAGTGCAGTGGAGGGGATATGTCTCGTAGTGACTAGGATCCACTACATGGGGGGAGACCGGCAACCTTGACTCTGAAACTGCGACATGGAACCGCAAAAGAACACTAGATCAGGCGTCGTAACGAGCCGGACGAGAGAGTTGCCGTATACCATCTAGCGATTCGGTGGAAATGCCGATGATTAAAAAATTCCAAGCGATAGACATCTTTAGTACGTAAAGCAAATGACAAAACTGAGGGTAGTGCGGCACGGTACACGAACTTTCAACGAAATATCAAGGCGGTACAACAAGTGTTTCACTCCAGCGTACCCCATAATTCTAGAGCCACACGTGCTCACTTTTCGCGTCACGCAGCTGTTGAGGAAACGATTGTCAATCGCTAGTATCCCTTCACTGAGCATCAAATTCAACACTATGTCATCCAGTTTCGTAACAGCACTTTGCGCTTCGAAGGTGTTAGACATATGCCGAATGGAGTTACAGATCTCTAGAGTCCGTCTAGCGCACGTAGCTAATGTTCCGCAAATTCGAACAAGTAAACTGTCGTCGGCGTAATCTCGGACACAACTTCTCCCTATTCGCCATTTCGATGCCTACGTCCTGAGGACTTCATGAGACATTTTCCATCACCTGGTTGGTGGCTACGTTAAACGATGGTGGGGTGATGGTACACCCAACACCCCTAGTCACTTCGAATGAACTTGGTGGTTCACCATATACCCTGATGCGAGCATAGGTATACGAGTACAATGCCAGCAGATGTATAAACATTTGAGGTACACCTTTTCAATGAAGAGCACTAAACAGCGCAGTCCGATCAACTGTATCGATAGGGGGAGCTAATTGAATTACGCTATTCGAATCCTGAACTAGCGTTTCACTGACACAGCTGACATTAATCGCCGTAAAGCCCATTGCCAGCGCTGAAAAGTGCATAGTTCGCTACATGTATTAGCTCTTTCGTGCTCTACTTCCACGTCATCGGTTGCCCATCGACACCCGTGGTTTGTCATCCGACTAAGTACTACCTAAATCCTCATGAGCAGTGGTTCCACTAAGGTGTCCCTATCCAGAGCCGTTGACCAGGAAATCTAATCTATAAGGCATAAGGACACCTTAGTGGAACCACTGCTCA
>LUCM01006218.1:8206-28807 GCA_008360955.1 Fasciolopsis buskii
TTTTGTCTCGAACCTCTGTGTGTTCGTGTCCTACTAGACCACAGGCTGTGTGCTCCTGTGATATCGTGCGCCGCGAGTACTTGTTTTTTGTGCTTCAGTGTGTGCATAGACCAACCAAACTCAGCAACATAATACTTGGTAGCCAAGATTTCCTGGATTCAACTGCTCCCGGTTAGACTCAGATTAACTATAAATAGCTGGTGACTACGGGCAGTCATATGCTTCCCCTGGGCCTTCTTATTAAACGACAAATTAAACGGGAGATAAAAAAACTTGTGTCGAGTTTAGAGAATAAACATGTATAGCAATAGACTTTACGATTTTCTTGGATGGGGAGTGATAAGCAAAACGAACAAAAATCATAACAAATATTCTCTTTTTCAATAAGCTGAATGCAAAACAGGCTTCCTTTCTCCTTACCAAGTTTCAGCCGAAAACATTCACATCCCCAATAGGATATAACCAAAGGGGACAAAGATGTTTCTTACACTGTACAACCGCTTTTCGAAAAAAATGATGTGGCTGAAGATCTCTGCGACGAAGTGTCCTCGACAGTAATGCGGTTTATCCAGGAAACTATTATAAACAAAGCAGCATGCACACTAATGACATTAACTGGCTGTTAGGAATTGATCATAATACCGTGATGCAATCCGTAGGCGACTGGAAAGAAGTTATTCTACTGGTTACTTTAACCGGCTTCGCAAGTGCTAGGGCGTAACAACGGAATAAGACGACCATGAAAACGGAGCGAGTCAAGTAATGTGCAACCAGGTCACTAATATTTGCATTAGATACATTGTCCATGTAACAGTTACTGTCAATCGTCGGATGAATCATCATGCATCATCCATAAAACATTAAAAGCCACTCAGGTTAGCTAAAATTTGATATACGCGAACAAGCTCTCGTTTGTATGACCATTAGTCAAAACAGTTTTTTGTTCGTCCTGATCAGGATAAATCAGAAGAAAACAAGTTCTGATCCTACGAAGTTCCGTACTATTTTAATCAAGCTTATTCAAATACGCTCTAAGTCAAGAAACAAAATGTTACACGTTGCCAATTGGGTTATTTTGAGGTATACCTGCCCGCTTTTTAAAACTGAGAATCAACGACTACAGTATCCGAAACCATTGACGTGGACAACCAGTGGTAGTAATAAGGTGGGTTGTGTTGCGTCTGAAGTTAATTCCACACAATGACATCCAACAAGTGCAATTTAAAATCAGCAATTCAATCATCAAAGATACGATGATACAAAAAATAAGCGAAAAAATATAGGCTGCATCCAACTACGAAGTGACTGATCTGAAGTAACTACCTGTTCACAACCATACGTATAAATATATATATATACATATATATATATATATTTACATTGTCGAAACTTGAAATAAACGTCAACTTTCTCGGTTTAGTACGTGACAGATTAACGAACAAACTGACTGGGTTTGGATTCCTATTATTCAACATCTGAATGGCACGCTGAACAGTTTTGCACAGCACCTAACACCTTATTCATGTAAAGGAAAGTGCTTTTAGACCACCAAAATAATTTCGGAGGATAATGTCTCCGGAAGTTGTTTAACGAATCTACTACAGTAAGGATCGCCGAAGGATGGAGTACCACTTTTCAGTAGAAAATTGTGCACGGCAAAGATTTTTCGAGCATTTTGTAAGCTTGATTCATTGTCATTTAAACACCTTATTCTGTTTTCAATCCATTAATTAATTGTCTGCAGATCCGCCGGAGGCGAGTGCATGAAAATCCATCCGTCAACCTGATTTTTCTCTCCTTTTCTTTGACTCGATTACCGGTGTAATCCTTTCCATAAACAAACTTACTTTTTGGTTTCTGCTAATCGAACCCGATGACTACGTCCAATATTGTTTCATCGCATCAACGTGACCTTAACACACGTTTTGTCCCGTCCACGCATCGGACCGAGTACACTAAACTTGAACGTTGGTCGGGACGTCTGCGTCTGGGTTTCGCTGTTTGCCTGTTGTTTGGCTACTGTTGACGCACGCACTTTTAGTTTATTGCATCACTGTTTTGCAATAATAGTAACACATTTTGTTCGGGATTCGTTTTTTTGGTTCTGACGGGATCCGCTTTGATTTCGACGTCAACTGTTCAATGCGCAAGGGAGCCAAATCGGCTTCTTTCTACGAGAAAAGCAAGCACTAATTGCTCTGTACCTGAACCCGCCAAACCGTAAGTATAATTCATATAGGTCAAATCACCGTTTTCTGTTTTTTCTCCGTCAGTTCATAATCATATTTGTGACCATTCCACTTGCAAGACAGGGTGGCGTAACTTTCCAGGTAAATTAATTCAACTCAATCCAGACATCACCAGCACAATCTAAATACATCCATTCTGGTGGCGTTCTCCCCAAGATTGGTCCAGCCCAACTGAGCAAAGGAATTATCAATTCGAAGACAGTTATGGCTACTCTCCATGGACTTCCTCAAGAGGAGCTTTTCACGCACGACCTCCATAGACGATTACAAATTAGGTTCTAGCCGACAATATACATATACTATATACTAACCTATACTAAAATCTTGAATGACAGACATGCCAGCAGAATCATGGCAAGAGACGAAAACAATGAACGTAAAAGGAAACTGAAAAACAAACTATGTGCAGAGCTCACCACACGTGCAAGTTCTTCCATTCCCCAGCTTCAATTCATCAGCCATCAATCGGCATCTGTGGGCTTGATACTGGCCGGTTACCTAAACCGCAGTAAAGGTTGACTTGAGGAACAACTCCAAGCCTTCTACTAAACGATCTGACCCGCAGAGCAACAGGGCGGCCTGAGGGTCACGTAGCCCACTGTAAACTGGCAACCGATGAGTCGGTTCATACGCCCTTCCGATGGGGCTGGACTTCCTGTGCGTCGATTTTATCCCTCTTCCACATATGCCGATGCGTAGTATACAGCCGTATGCTCTGTATATCGCCGTTGTTGATTCAGAATTAGAGTTTACCCAACTCCCTCAAACTGATTAACAAACGCCAGGCAACTTGGTGGAGGGCGTCGAGCATTGGCCTTCGTCTTGGCACTTTGGTAGGAACACTACTGCTATGAGGCAGTGCATAGGACTTCCTTAAATACGCCTTTGACACTTCGTCCATGACGAGTTTGAACACGAATGGCGAGATGGCACGGCCATTTCGAACGCCGATGGTCTTTTACCTTGAACCCTATATTTCACTGCAAAATTCCACAAGTGTCCATGTACAAAGGTCGGGACTATTACACGAATATTGTTGCAAAGCTCTCCGGTGTACAGCACCGGAAAGCGATGTTCGATCAACTTGGTCGAACGCATCTCGCTAACATACAACGGAACTGAACGCACTGCGTCACAGTACACACGACTTTGCAACTTTAGTGAAATATCCAGCCGACACCGCAAGTGCCTCAGTTCAGCGCAGGCTGCTCGAGCCTTCGAGGTGCGCGTGTTTACCCCCAATGCCGACCTACCATCGTTCGACACGCAGCTACCAAGGTAAATAAAATGGTCCACAGTTGTTAGTTGCTTTCCATCCAGTGTCAACGTCGATAATACTGTCGTCTATTCTTGTAACAACACTTCACTATTTAAATGTGCAGAGCACACCACAAACCGTGCAACCGCCCTGGAAACATATTCACAAGCAAATCTGCCGTAGCGCTTCAATGAAGAGAACTGTAAAGGACCCCCCAATCGACTGAGTCAAACGCGTCTTTCAGGTGCAGAAACAACGGATGCAGGGCGGCGACGCGTATGGCGCGTTTTTAGTATTTGGCAAAACGTGAATATCTTGTCAATACAACCTCATCCTAGACAAGGCCTGGCTCGTTGTTCATGAATGTTACTCTCGCAAATCGTTGTCAAACGACATAGCATTGTCGAAGCTAACACTTTAGTAACTCCCGGAACTAAACTACTTCCAAGAAGATTGCAACAGTCACCTCGTGTGCCGTACTTGAAGATTAGTACAATCGGTGACTCACCCCATGATAACGCTCCACTCGAATCCCGAATCCGTATTTTACTAACGCGGCACACGTCAATCGAAAACGAGTCCACCGTCAGAACCAAAGAACCCTGTTAGCCAACCTGCATTAAGGTGTGCACATAGAGGGCATCGAGATTCAGTGGCAGACGGGGCTTGAGAGCATGTGAACTAACAGACTGTAACTCGGCTATTACACTACTTGGCGACGAAACGTTGTGAGTATTGGGCGTGTTTTCTACGGGGACACCATGAGCAGGCAGACAGGACAGAGAGATTGGGTTGGAAGATGAGTACATTCAGTGACTCATCATACTATAAAGGAATACGCTCTTCATTGCAAATTTCGCAAATCAACCGGACATTTACGACCCCGTTTTAAAAACCGGGGAAGGTCGACGGAATTGGCCTTTATTCCACTCACCAGAAATGCGATATTTGAATACACTTCAGATTCGGTTGGTGGCAGGGTACAAGAGAAACTTCCCAGGGAGTTGCAGCTGCAGACGTCGAGCTAAATACGTTAGCGTGTGGCCAGCTGAACTCATCCTTGAAGTGATCTGCCCAACGGTACAGCCTTTGTTGTATACCATGAATGAGCTCTCCATTCCTATCGCACACGATTTCACTAACCGAGTTTTGCCGCCCACCGATATCGCGTATAAGCTTAAACAGTCTTTGACTATTACCTGAAACGGCCGCTTCCTCCATCTCTTCGGTTACCTTAACCCACCAGTTTTCACGGTCATTCTTAAGACTTATCGTCAACTGACGCTGCAACTGTCGACGCATCTTATTCAGTTCCTTATAGTTAGGCAGCTCGCGTTTTTTCTTCATTAGACCCAGCGACCCTTGCGAAATCCAGTGTCTTTGATGAACGCTAGACCTAGGACCACAGGCGAAATCCGCTGCCAAATGCATCGTCTGCTAAGTTTGATCCCACTGATCGTCTACATTGCTGCTCGTCGCAGTTCTTAGTTCCTCGGACAGGTTCTGTTCGCAGCTGTTGCGAACAGCCGAATAAGACAGACGTTCGACAGCCAATCGAGTTTGTGGCCTGCGTCGATGGCCGTTGAGCTGCAAAAAAATCGCATAGGATGTCAATTTCACAGCTTGGCGTAAACAACAAGAAAAAACGCTACCTTAAAGAGGATACGGTGATTTCCGTATGGATGGCCAGAAACCTGTGACGGAGAGGCTAGGGGCTGGCAGCGTTAACAAGTTTTTAGTCTATAAGGTATGACACGGGCTACTTTGTAAACAATCGCTCCACGACTCTAGAGACAATTGTACTATGGTTGATCAGTCTGTGATTGGCTGAGTGAAGTCGTGCGCTGCTGTTATGCATGTATATTATGATAGACTTTTCCCATTCGGAAGGGAGGGTACCGCATTTGACAAAGAGGTTGAATATATTTGCCAACATCATTGGAACATCTTCCGTATCTAGTGTGAAGTTGGCTGGAATTAACGAGTCTGGCAGGGGGTGGTAGGTGACCTTTTTCCAGCAGCGGAGCTATCCGTCGCGGTAAGAAAGAAGTTGCTGAGAATGTTTCCGAAGTCCGGCATTGTGGATGCAAAGTTGGAAGGTTACAGTCAGTTCCTATGGATGAGTCAAGTAATCTGCCAAATGCCACGGCGGTTTGTTGAGGGTTGTCGAGATATATGTTACTATATATGAGGTGGTATATAGGGTAGCCGAAAGCCTGGTATGATATGCTTTTGATTTCAACATTTGTGCCAGAGTCGCTTGTGGTTTGAGCTGAGTGAGAGCACTTGCCTCTTGATTTATACCATGAAAATCCATTATCGTTTATAATTGGTTTGACAGGTGACTGAGTCGTAGAAACGAGGAAGCGTTCCTGGTTCCAAGAACGTTTTTCTAAAGTTTGACGATTTGCAGCCGGTGGGAGCCAGGCGGATAAGGTCCTGGGGTTTGGACGTGAAGTTCGAGGGTTCGCATCCTCCCACTTCCTGTCAACTTCCTCAATTGGTAGCCCTTTGTTGACCACAGCCCCGTTTGTGAAAGACGATGTATATTTTTATTTCATCAATAAATAAAGTAAAAGAAAGGAAAGACGAAAACTTAATCACTCAGAGCTGTTCCTTTTGGCGGGCAATAATTAGGTCTGTTGGTGGATGGCCCATGATAAAGTCTGCTCACTGGTATGCTAGGGGGGTATCTATCAGGGAGATCAGTCAGGACAAGTTTTCAAAGTTGCCCGACATTTGACTGACGACTTAGTGTTCGGGGGCAGGACGTATCAAATGAGATGCTTACGCGGTGTCGGAACTGGTGATGAAGATGCAGAACTGTGCTGGTGCCTAAGGTCACCTGAGATACACAACTGTCTTGGACGCAAAGCACATGCTGAATAGTATCATCGGTTATATACTATTTCATTTAAAGTGCTGCTGGAAAAAAGAAGCTGCAGTCATAAGCCTGGACGACCCCAAGGCCAACGTCTAGGCCCTGATGCATTACCCGGATCGTTAGGCAAGAGTAGCATGTGGCAGATAAAGTCATCTTATCCGGGGGCAGTAGCAGACCAGCAAGGTTGTCCATCAGCAGATTGTAATGTGCTGCGGAAGATCATGGTCGAAAGCAGCCTTTACAAGTACGCACACCTTTTCGCGTGACCGTGCGGCTTCATTGAAGTGCAAATTGTGCGTCATGAGTCACAGACTACCTCATCATTCAAAATTCCTAAAGATCACCGTGGAAAAGAGCTAAAGCAAAGCAAAAATGCATGGGCCCACTTCTTTTGCCCGAATAAGATGCAGCGGATGGCAATTTTGGGGCTAAAATAACGATCCGACGAAGGGGGTTTCCTAGGCGTGCTAAACAAATCGTCTCATCAGGTTATCGCAGTGCCCATCCATGACACTCAAAGGACCGGTGTAGTTTGCTCAATTTCTCAAGCCACCCAGAAAAGCAATTAACCTTAGCGTAGCCTCTGTAAGGTTCGTCGCCTCCAACCGGTTGGCAAAAGTGCTCGCTAGCAGCAACTTTGTCCAGGTTAAAGCACTTGCACGACGTGAGGGTAATCGATTTGGTAAGTTAATTGGTGGGACTGCCACTTGGTTGCGACGTCCCGGAGACATACTGGATTTTGAAACATAGAGTCGGTAACCGCCAGGAGCCATACACAATGCACAAGTCACGACGGTGGGTAACACATCGTCCACTGCTAGGAGAGGTTTTGGCCAACTGCGTCATTACGAAGCCGGAAGTTACAGAGGAACAGTTAAACCGGCTAAACGATTAGTAGTCTTCTAATTTAGGGAATGATAGACCCAGAGCGTCGCAAGAGGGACTTATGGCATTGAAGGGAGTGCGAGAGTGGCAATAATTCTTCTGGCCCGTCCTAAGGTGCATGGCCGCGGTGTCCGCAATTCGTTCACGTGAGGAGTACCATGGCACACTTGCTTCAAAAACTGTTTTCCCTGAGTGAAAAGCTTTGCCTTCAGATGCGTCTTATTGAACGTAACTCCGATTTGGTAGTGCACCACGATACTCCTGGGTACTTAAAAAAGGTGGTTATGACTACCGGCGGAGGAACCGTCGTATTTATCTCACAATCTTGTGATAATCTCTAAGAAACCCAAAAAACGTGGTGTTTTATTGCGCCAAAGGGTCCGCAGAACTTCGCCCTACTACCTGATGCTGCAGCGCAAAGGGTGTGCTATACCACTGAACTAGGTTTTCTGTCGCTTCTGAATGGGTGTTTTTGAAATATCTGAAGACGTAGGAGAAATATCCTTCGACGTGAAGGTGGAAGATAAAGGTAAAATTGCGTTGTGCTACTTGCGGTGGGCTGTAGAAAACATAGGTCAAACCAGTGAAGTGCATGATGATGCCCCGTTTACTTGACGCAATATCGTATCAATTTTGCGCGCATTATGCGTTACGAGTTACGCGGTAACAAATGGAATGTCAAGTAGACGAAACATAGTAAATGGATTTATTAGGAATATTTTGTAAATACGCCTGTTCTTTTAATGGGGGGAAAGGCAAAGGAGTAGATGGTGGGGTTCATGGAACTCCTAAAGAAGGGTGGCCTCCTCTTGCGAAGTGGACGTTTGGCGATCTCGAGGTTTTTGAAGTCACCTCGGTAGACGAACGCTTCGGTGGATGTAACTCCTACACCGACCGAACAGAGTTGCAGGGTGCAGTGGGGTTACGGGACCGACGACCTTGTTTTCCAATTGGACACTCCAACATGTCACTTACAATTAGGGGGATTCCACCATCAATCATGAGCTTGCACGCTCGCCGGGTTCGCTTTCCCCGGGCTAATTTCCTACAACACCTCTGCAGGAGGAAGGTTGGTTGAGATGACCCTATTGACCTCGAAGGTAAGTTTTCAGGGCAGTGATTTCCTGCTAGCATTAGAGGACCGGGTGCATAAAAAGCTTGCGGTGCCTGCTTCCAGAGAACCTAGAGCTAAAATGAGGGTTGCGTGCCTTGTGAAAAACGTCGAAAGTGGGGTTCAATGCCGCAGTATATGGACGGTGGAGTTGGGCAAACAGCACGTATGTTCTTAGGATTATTTTGGCTAAGCCTCAAATTTTACTTAAGAAGTCAATATTAATCACACATCTAAAATTAATCGCACCGCTTTTGGCATTTAAGACGCAGCATGCTGCAAGATATGTCAAACCCGTCTAGTGGACTGCGGGGTTTCGGACCGATAAAACGGGCAGTGATTCAATACATTTACGATGCTGAGATCCGTTCGGGTGACTTCACCGCGGACAGACTGGAAATCATACGCCAGGGAACGAAGATTAAACAGCGGAGGCACGTGAAATCCCCGACAATCCAGCTGACCTCTGCTGTTGTGGGTGATGAATCTACAGCGGCCGGAGATGTGAACGAACGGCCCACAGTTTCTCAGCCCCACCGAAGAGCGTCGGGCAGCGAGCCACCTTGCAACCAATCCGATCCGGCTCTTGAAGCAAAAAATTGCGTAATGACAACTATTGTAGTCACCTTTTGGCCAGTTTCTCTACAATTATATGTGGCCGCTGCTTGGTTTTGGTCCCAAAATGTTCTCCGTTTGCCGCCACAATTGATCGGAATTATTTTTGTTTAAAATCCATATTTTTAGTCAACCCGGACTGAGATTACGCATTGCTTCACTTCAACGATCTTATCGATCTAAAAGAGGCCCTGCTGCTGGCTGGCTGACAGTTCTTGAATGCGCCCTTCCGAACAAGATGTCCCTTTCGGCATAGTTGAGTGCCAACATCGGCTCTCTGTTTACGAAAACGTCATATCTGTCCCTCGCACTTCAGTCACCGATCTCTGTTCACGCGCGTATTAACTGCATACAAGAATCGTGACTGAACCCAGATATTGCGAATTTACTAATGTCGATGGACAGCTTCAAACTTCATCGGCAGGACAGAATTTTGGACAAGGGGAAGACTGAAGGCGATGTGGCTACATACATAAAGTCCTTCTGATCTGACAATTCCGAGGTATTTATACGTACTCGCTCAAGAGAATTCAGTGTCTCGTGACACAATACCATCCTAAGTTTGCTCGCCATATCAGCACAAGCATAAGGAGCCTATATATTTTCTCTCATAGCTTGCAACACAATATCACATCCTTTTGTGACTCTTTATTATTTATTGCAGCTATTTCTGAGGTCCTGGCTGTCTGTTTTTAGCTCTTTCAAGGCATGGTACTGTGGCCTTGACGGGTGCGTTTACTTCTCTGATTAACTCATCATTAATCTCGTCTCCCATTCCCGACTTTTGGAGACCCGTCAATATTATTGCCATCTCAAAATCTAGCAGTTCTACTGCTTTAGCAGATCGTTTTCTCCATCACCTTAGCGTCTTCTGGTCCCAACTTGTCTAATCGTGCTATACTTAGATGCCCGAATTATTCCATGTATCCAAAGCATTTGAAAGTTTCGAATATCTGTCCTTTTCCACTCTCTTGATCAGCCTGCACATCCGAAAATGTTCCATCAGCCCAGGAAAATTTGCCGGGGTTGATTCTGCGAAATATCTAGGAGTTACTACTGATAAAAATATGAAGTGGACTTCTCACAGTTCTGTCTGTTTAAAGAATCCCCGATGATTGTCATTTCAAATCAGGGAGCTCCGACATTGCGAAGTGAAACAAAGCACCATCTCCGGATTTGAATACCAGTATTTTTTCAACCCTTCCTTACTTTTATGATGTTATTTTTTCAGGTTTCCTAAAAAGAGTTCAAAGTTCTTCACCCGGGGACTTTCAGTTATTGGCCGTGTGTCTCCGATTCCGCTACCTTAGTTGTTCTTTAACCTACGTAATCAATGCTTACCCACCCTCTGCACGACTATCTTTCAAACTGCAACCTTCGCATGTGACAAACTGCTAGCGCGTTTCAGCTGATTTCTTGAGCAACTTACCATGATGCGCTCTGGTGATTCCTCGACAAGTGCCTTTCATATTTTTATAAAATGATGAGGGTCATCTTTTCTATTTCCCTCGAGTATTTTGACTGAAATTCGACATAAAATTTGCACGTAGAAGTATGTTCATTGCGATACAACAGCGCAATTTCTTTGTCCTTTCTGCTGGAGCTCATTAGGTGCCCGTCGTGATCACAACTGCTTAAAGAACCGGTTCGGCTGATCAGATCTAAAACGCCGTTTCTGGTGATTATGGGTGTCCCATCGTTTGATGGGATTCGCACCGGTGCTATGACACCAGGAGGGCTGCGGTCGCAGAGCGCAACTCCATCCGAATGCTAGAGTTGGACAGCTTTGGAGGCTAGCCACGGAACAGCGATGGAGGATGGTCAGTGTCGACGATTGGGAACTCAATGGCAGACTCACTTATTCACATAACCTTTGACATGAAACATCCATTCCTCGTCCCCGGTTCTCTGCCCTGCTTGACAGCACGTCTTTGACCCGGTTGTCAACATACTCATGGAATGGAGGGACACGCGCGTAAAGTATCTTGCTAAGTATCTTAAGAAGACCATTTTGATTCTTGGGCGGAAGAACGACGTACAAACGAAGGATCAAATGGTACATGTAATTTTGGGGCACATGTCAGCGAGAAGAATGCAACTAATGGCCCCGCTTTCTGAATGCTGAGTAACACCTGGTGGTCGTCGTTAGGCGACATCGGGATTGATTATTTTGGTCTAATGTGGTTCAGATGCGGGAATTGGGCAGGTACGCGATGTGGATGTTTGATGCCCTGCATGAAATCTGAAGCCGTACACCTCAAAGTTCCACACCATGGGCACTGATTCGGTCTTGCAGACGCTGCTTGGAATCATGGACATGTGAGACGTGAAGTCGAACGTATGTTCTGAAAATGGTTCAAACATTGTCAGGGTCAACCGAGGACTTTTACTTTGGAATCAAGGCTTGGAGACAGGCATGCTGAAAGATATATTTGCCATGCTTGCTATGCAGCCGTACTTCAATCCTCCGCACCACTAATATGGTTTATGAGAAAGTTGGATCAGATTTGCCCGAAGAAACATGCTCTTGTTGATTTACCAACAAACACTTCATGGTGAAACCTTAAGTACAACGTTAAATGACGCGGAAAAAATCCAAAAACTTCACTTGGTACCGGTTTACTTCGGCGACATCACTCATTTGGACTTGACCTCTAAAGATCATTTAGCCTTGAGGCCCAGCAATTGTTTTCTGGAACTTCTCAGTTCGCTTGAAATATTTGTTCGCCGGTGAAAGCAAAGCAGTTACTTAACCAAGACTGTTTGGAAAAGTTAGCTGCCAGAGTATTTACCAGTTCTGCAAGCCCGACCTAAGTGGATGCATAGTGAAAAGTCATTTAGGAGAGACGAAGTAATGACAGCCCCCAACAAACAGCTCCATTTTGGCTTGTGGTCGCTTGGCACCTTGGAGAAGTTGTTTACTAGTTCCAACAGGCTTGTACGAATGGGTTAGCTCTAGAACTGCCGACTTCAGATGTGCATTGCGGGAGTCACCTAGAAAGTGAGGAAGGAGCAAACGATACGAGAGTCTCCGAGAGCTGACGGCGGTTGCCTTTCAAAAGCCGAAAATGGGTGATTGGTGATTCCGCATTCATATGTACGCATCTTGCTTCCCTCTATTGTGTTACATGAGCCAGACACTGAATATGCTGCAACATTTCCGAAACTAATCGCCGATGAAATTCACCCAACGGACATTGATCAATGAATTAAAACGCTTTCTTCACCAACCACCAGCGTTTAGGGTTTACGTCGACATATTTTTTCTACGGATGTGGTATCCCATGACACGTAAGTCAGTCACGTAGCTGGAGCAGTACACTAACCCCAACCACGCATTCTGTCACTCAACACTCCACCTTCGCCGTGTTTACCATTTGCCAGCCAAAAGATGTGTTGTTTTATTTTTACTACTCCAATAGTCGTGGACTCAGACAATTGGCCACCTGCATATTCAACAATGCTTTCCCGCATGGCTCCCTTGGAACTCATTTCCGCGATTCGGCCTTCTTTGGTAACATTCTGGACAGGTTGTAACATGTGGCCATGCAGCTGCTTAGCAGGAGTTACGAAATCGATTGAAGGTAAACCCATTCAACGGATAGGCGGGTATGTATATTTCAGTCTGCAAGCAGTGGTTGAAAAAGCAGTAGACTGAAGGCAGGGATTGGGCAGGTAGGGATGAATCCGTGGTTAAATTTCTAAACTTGGCTTAGCCGGGCTTTGGTGGAATGCATGACTTAGGGCAGAAAAAATACTCGGAATAACACCTTTCACATCAGAATTCGCTTTTGAGCCTGTGATGACAAATCTCTGGTTTGTTTTTAGTTGTGCAATGATTAACCTTAAAAAGGATTGCCATAGAATGTGCGAACCATTTGTGCTTCACATTGAGGGTTGAATTTTGGATATTTATTGCACATACGCTGCTTATGCCCTGGGCTGACTCCAACAAGGAGGGATTTCTAGTGTTACATGATCACGGAGATAGACAATGGAGTTCCATTTCTTCACTTACCTGGCTTGTGGTTGCATGGTTTATTATTGATGGCTGGTGGCCAGATCTGTACCTGGCAGCCTCTCCAGTATGTTGATGCACTGTATTAAATTTAAATTATTTGAGAAAGCCTTGTGCCGCTCCATAAAAGTGGCACCTCTGAAGGACCCTGTCTTTGCGTGGCGGATCAAATTCCCTTTCAATGATGATTCTGTTGGTATCCCTAATTGCATTTGTAGGAACATCTAAGTGAAATGAATCTTCTACCTGGTCAACGCGTGTGACAGCATGTGCCTAGGTCACGATGACCCACCTAGAAGGATTAGGAAGTGCGACTATACATACTGGAAATAGTTTAACCTGGGATTCAACAAGGCTGATCCATTCTCGAATATGGATGGCCACTCCGTCCCAAAACACTCGTCGTTTCTGTCTTGCAACTAAATATGCAAGCTCCGTCTTACTGCTCCCACCACACGGTCCTCTTGTGCCAAGTTCCGTCCTCTGGAAGGCAGCTGTAATTGTTTTCATTCTCCAAGTTATCTGCCGGTTGCATTCACTCCTGCGATTGTCATTTTCTTCGAGTTATCCTTGGCGTTCCGGCGACCTCATTCCAACCGCAAGAAATGGCACGGAAAGAACAGCTCATCCCACCCACGCCGCGACAGCGATCATTTCCTGGACATTCCAAACGGGCTTCCGATGTCACAGTTAACCAGGTCGCCTCATCCCGTTAACGAGTTAATTCCACCCTAAAATTCATGACGGAATCTGACTCAACGGCACTTCTAGCCAAGTTATGCCGCCCGTTTAGCACTGCGTTTCTAAAGGCGTACCATGTAACTGCCGGTTCAAAGCGATGACTTATGAGTTTCTTTCCACTATCGTTGGCTCTGCCGTCGATGTTCCTCGGAACGGGGTCTAGGGGCGAATCACACTTTCAGTATCGTGAGCTTCTTCATCAGGCCTAAATCGCTTGGGGATTTATTGAAGCATAGCTCACATTAGTAAGTACATGATCATATGACGTTCGCTTTTATTTTCGGCCAGGCCTTTAGCCAGTCGCTGCAAACTTTCCAGACTGTCCTTTTCCTCATTGAAATGTGGAAAACAAGGCTGAATGCATTAATTTAAGTGAGGCTTAACAAGGGGTTTACACGGATGAACGGGATTCTCTGCATTTCGGCATGACGTTGCCGTCCTCAGTGCGGAAACATTAACATGGCTTTTCTTGCATCCTTAACACACTGTTCGGCTTACTCCAAATCCAAAGTAACTTATAATCCGGGACACCTTATTTTGCCTGCTCCATCTATTGTAAAAAGAGCATCACTCTGCACAATTGTAACGCCCAATGCGTTCTTCAAATGCAATTTATTTTTCTCCTGTGATAGGTAGTCGATCCCATGTTTTTCCCAAGTTTGTTACTGAAAGGATAGCCCTGACTCAAGTGTTCCATCCAGAAGCTCCAACCATCTTCACTTCATGTTTGAATATAAAGCTACGAGGATGTAGGGTCGCAGCTAACTCATTTCAGAACGATGAAAACATCAGCGCCCCGAGTACCCAGCCACAAGTTACTCTAATACTGACCATTTATTGTCCTATTTAGGCCCAGTAACTCGGGTGTAAAACGTCCTACCGTATGAAAGTGCACCCATTCACCTCAGCATCGTTTTACCTATGCCGATAGCTCCCCAACGTCAGCCGCCGGGGTTAAAGAGTCAAAAGCATTGCTTAATTCCAGACATACCTCCACCGGTATTCTCTTATCTGCTCTGCGATTTACTTTGCCTAAGAAGCACAGGAGATTTGTAAGACAATCTCTGTTTCAGAAATTCATGTACAGAGCGCCACAGAACGGAGTGCTGCATCAGGTGTGGACATGCCTATTTCCTGGCAGTGCGTTCTAGCACTTCAAAGATGATGCTTGTCAGGCACCCTGATTTGTAATTCCCTGCCCCGACCGCGAGCCACCCCTGTGGATGACCGATACCGCTATCGTTTCCCAGTCATGCGGTAAATATGCCTGCCACAGAGATGTCCCAATAGATAAGTCAGTGAAAATACAATAGCCTGTCCATTCTAATCTAGGCCAACCGATTTACTGCAGTTTGTTACCTGGGCGTATACACACAATATTCTCCATTATCTGTCTAACGGCGGGTGTGGGGACTTTATCTTTCTATGAAACCCCTCTTTCAAACTTTTTGCCCTAATAGATTACTCATACAGTGGTTTTACTGGCCGCCGTCATCAAAAGCAATAGAATTTTTATGTTTTTATGGGCATATCCAACTTCTAATGGGTCCTTTTGGTTTGGTATAGACATATTGTGATTTAGGCTGCTTCTTAGCGCCCTTGAATAAGCCCTCATCATAGTTATGCTTTGCCTTTGCAATGGTGTTTTAGCCTCGTGTTTCTGCTGGGGCACTGGGCCCATACCTGAATGTTGTCAAGAGTTTTACGGAGGCAGTAGCTTTGGTCCCGACGTTTTGTAGCTCCGTACCTTCCGGCCTTACGATTTATTACACCTCCTTTGTTTCGCCATCCTTTAGACGATGCAAACTGACCTTGGAGGACGTTCGACCACACTCGTCATGCGGTACACGTTTTCCACACTGATTCCGTTAGTTACCTTAGGCAGATCTCATGCCTCAACAAAAAGCTTCTCTTCATCTATTTCCTTAATGCTTCTTACCATCCTCGACTTGCTTTCAAAGCCACTTTACAGAGCGCACTTGTTTTGACGTCATGGGATTTATTGGGAATAACGTACTTCCGACCCTATACCTGGTGTTCTTCATATTTCGGTGCATGGCACTTTTGTGCAATCACCCCATAAATTCTTCCCCCAGGGTCCCTGTTATGAACGATTTAACTTCTCCGATGATAAACGGTTAGCTGAAATCTTCAACGACCGTTAGTTTGGTAGGAACATTTATTACCACCGTCAAGGCTTGAAAACGTTGGCTGCCATCCCCACTTCTCGAACTTAGGGAGCGATGCACGCATACCAAGTGGACCATGCTCGCTTTTATCCGGGTAAGCACAGCGGCGCGGCGGGTATAGTTCAGTAAAGCATACCTCAATTAAGTTCAGGTCGTCTCATTTCATTTGGCGTTGCACTGGGTTTGAGGGGCATCGTTTATGCAAGTTTCAGCGGCCGGGGTTCTGGTGGTAGATTTCGGCTAGGTAACGGACCAGGGCCTTCGGAGTAGGCTTCTTGTTAATGACTAGTGTTCCGCATCTTATGGTAAGAAACTCTTCCGTGGCAAAGTCTGTGATTTAAAGAAAATTAAGAGGAACAGCGAAATGCGTTTCCGGCCTTCCTAGAACCAAAGTAAGTTTTGTAATACCTGTCTCAAACCTTCCGGTCATTAGTCACTAGGCAGCATTCGCTTTGTCATGGTGGCACGATGCGCCGAACCCCACATAACCGTATCCATCTTGTTGAAATCATGCAGCAGTGAAAGTTTTCAAGCCTGACAGGGGACAGAGACGGAGATAAATACGGAAATTAAGCTGCACCTTTCGGGGAATCGACAGGAGGGTAGTAAAGTGAGAAGATAAAGAAGAATAGATAGTCCGACTATCGCGGAAGGTGCAAGCTGCTGCTCCTCGTTTGACCGGACAACAGGCAACTTTGCATCTGCTGAACGTCTTGAAAAGAACAGCTTCCAGTATGCAGGGTGCTCGTGAGTGTAGGGATACTGTGCTTATTTTGCTGGCATTTGTGCTTTCATGCCCGCATTTGAAGCCGCCCTAGAAATTTTTAATTTTTCCTCATCTGTCTCATTTTTTTCTTTTATCCTCTCAATTGTGCTTTCCTCTTTTTCAAGTTCTTTCCTTCCTATTTGTCAGGGGTATTTTGGTCAGTCACTCATCATCTGTTCTTGTGGTGCGGCTGTAACATTTATCGCAATTTCCTTCCCACATTTTCATCCACCAATAGTATTTGCCGTCATTGTTTCCATTCTTTTTGACAGCCGGCTTTATGTCGGTTAGCTCTTTTCTCCTTTCGCTTTTTACCCCCGCATTTTTCTTATTACCTTGTGGGTAACCTTTTTGCTTTCGCACTTCTTTTTTATTTTTTCTCTCTTGGAGGAGAGGTGCCACGGATGCCAGAGACCCAAAACCCATCTGCAATGGTTCGTTGATGCTAGCTCCGCGAAGTTGCTGAAATCCCTGCCACGCGGACAGATCTTTACCAGTGGACATGGTGCTGCGGTCAATCGACCCCAGTGTCACATTCTGAGGGCGATCGCCGACGGTCGTTCAGAGAAGACAGAGAACAATGGGCTTGGACGTTGTTGAGGTGAATCCATCGTTGCAGACAAACGTGCGCGCACATACACAAGGAAAAACTGTCGGTCATTCGTTGGGTCACTGATGGCATCAGTTCATTCCCTCGACGCAATTAATGCGTTCCTGGGTCGATCACCATCAGTGGTGTTCCAAACAGCCCACTGGTGTTTGCTTAGTAACTAGGTGATATAGTCGGTTTTCGATGTTCCTTTGCCTTCTGCCTGCAGGATCGCCTCCAATTGTGAGTTCTGCCGAAGACATACTTAGAGAATACTTTTCCTTAGCCAGAGCCTTCGACGCAAACTCTGTTACTTCTGTAAGTCAGCGCGTAACGCTGATGTGGCAGCTAGTTTGAACAGGTGTCTGTTAGGACCTTCCTGCTTTGTTGGTATGTCTCAGGGGTATAAAGTCTTCTCATGACCTTTTGTACTTCATACTATACAGGCTCAAAGCGCGGCACCTGTCGTGAAAGGCTACATTTCTGAGGTTACGCACTTGTTTTGTGGCCTTCCTTTGAACACTTCATCATATTTCTGCCTTGCTTCATGAGTGGGGACAGGCCTGAATATTTATTGGGGTTCAGAATAGCTTTGGCAACACGTCGGGGGTGAACCGGCCTGCAATGTGAGAGTTGGTTTAGTCCGTGCATGGCCCTCCGGGCTGGCGTGTTACGGCTGGCAGTTTATTATTGGTCTTTTTCTACTGCCGACACCAGATCCCTCTTCTCTAATCTTTCCTCTATATTTCCTTCAGTGGTCACCCACTGAAATGGTGTACACCTAGGCGCAGTAACTTACGCTTGCTTGCAATGAAAAGGGAGGCAACGTTGACGGACCACTATTTTAGTTTGTCACGTTCCGCGTGCGGTACTTCGCTTCTAGCAAAACACCTACTCCTCGACAGATCTTTGCGTCATCTGCATGCACCAAGCCATTGGGAGCAAATTATAGAGGAAGGAAGGTTGCGCAGGAGAATGGCGAACTGTCTTCGGTCTAGTATGCACCCCTGCGGTACCCGGCTTGGGTCGTTGAGGATGCTGGAAACAGTAAAATAACACTCGCTCCTGGAATTTTTGATTGCGTGAAGATTGCGACACTTAGTAGGTGAGGGTTTTATCAGCCGATGCACTAGTATGGCGTGGCCAACCTAGTCAAAAGGCAGAAAAGTCCAGTGAGATAATATTAAAAGGAAATCCTATGCAAACTGAAAGCTGTGAAGGGCAGGCCAGAAAAATTTCATTTCAGTGGGATAGAGATAACTTTAGTGCAGTTATATTCATAGCAAATAAATGAACGTTTAATTAGCTAGACTTCAGTCCACCTCAGTTCATTTCATCTAAATTAAGGTGCGATTGACGTAATGGCAATGGACTTAGGTTCAGCGATAAACACGCTTGTTGCGATTTAGAACACTTCGATTAAGAACATTATATCTCAGCACAGATTATTTCAAGTTAAAACCGTAAAGAACACGCCATTGCCAACACGTACACATCAACTAAAGCAGATTGCTTCAGTTCAGCTTAGTTCAGATCAGTTCACGTCGGCTCGGTGCAGTTCAGTTCAGCAAAATTCGGTAACGTTTATCGAAGTATCAGTCAATTCAGTGCGGCAAAATTTTTATTCAATTCAGTTAATTACAGCGAATTCTCAGACAAAGTTAAGAATAATAAAGGGCCAGCTTAGTTCACTTCAGTTCAGTGTGCGCACGGGTGTGCTTGTTCTAAATGTTCTAAGCAACGTCCTAGTGTCCCGACAAATATTTGGCACAGAGGGCTGTATGGTTTGCAAAACTCCGCTTTGCTGCACTGTCGCCAGTCATAAGCAGATGACGGCCTTCCAAGCGGAATCCAAAAGAGAGCCTGTTATTTCCCGACTGCCACTGGCCACAAGGTACTCCGAAATTATTTTCCCTGTAATAGGGCACGATTAATTGTAAATAGGTTATATACCCTGAAACCGCATAGCGCCTCGCAATGCACCACTGGCAGTACAACCGCCTTGACCCCAAATAGATACGTCATGAATGACGGAATATTCGGGAGCACGTGAAGGTGAAGCTGCCACAACGACGTTGACCAGAAGTTAAGCATTACGCAAGTTCAAAGAAGTGTTAGTGACTGCCAATCCTGAGTTCAATTTTAGAACGAGCCCCAGTTCAATCACTGGGCTGTTCTAACATCAGAACTCGAAGGCAAAGACCTCAAAGGGTAGCCTCCCAAAAATTGCAAACCGTAAGCCACTGGGCTATTTCTTTCTTGCGCATATACAATTCATCCTATAGTAACCAACAAGCTATACATAATGGATTATCTCAAGCCCGAGATCCAATCATACATGGAAGGTCAATGGGTAGAGGCCTGATGAAGTAGTCTCCTGGTCCTCCCAATTGCAAGTTGATCTGAGTTAGCAGCTCAGACGAAAAAAAACGAGTGGAAGAATAATTGATCCAAGTAGATGGACTTCCACTCAGCTATAGTCCGGTGCCTTGTGGTCAGGTTCTTTTCAGAACCAAAGGCTTTGGTTGAGAACCCTAATTTTTCTTATGCTTAACGGCTGGACCCCCTACCAGTACCCATTCATCAGTTCCCATGACTTACATGCCTGCAAATAATTCCTACTGCATCGGTCAGCGCGCAAAATAATCGGGACCGTGCTGTCCATCGCATCGAGCGCAGGCGGGATGGCTAGTGATAAGTATGCTACTGCTCAGAATTCCCTCTTATTGTACCAGTCTCTTCTGTCTCGAACACAGTCTCTTTGCCCCAGCCTACTCATAGTGTCCCCACCGAAAACATGCCCGATACTCAAAACGGTTCGTTGTCAAGTGGTGTAATAGTGGAATTTCAGTTTGTTAGTTCATAGTTTCTCAAGCCTCGTTAGCCTCTGAATCTCAATACCTTCAATGCGCACGCTTTAATGCAGTTGGGCACATAGGTTTGTTTGCTTCTGACAGTGGACTCGTTTTCAATGGAAATGACCAGTGGCGTTCGACAGGGATGTCCCGTCTCCATCATTGTTCAATTTCGTCATGGTTGACATAATGAAAGGTGCTTTTGGAGGTCTCCGGGATGTAGGAGTTGAACCGGGAGATGGAGGGAAGCTATGTGACCTAGATTACGCAGAGGAGGTTTTGTGTCATTTCGATTCCGCGGACCATGGACATTGGGTATTAGGTAGACCCTCAGTGTCAGTCGCTCGGTTTGGCACGTGCTCTGCACATTCAACTAGTAAAGTGTTGTCACAGGAAGAGACGACAGTGGTACCGACCTTGATACTGCATGGAAGGCAACTA
>LUCM01006219.1:0-22060 GCA_008360955.1 Fasciolopsis buskii
TTGTACATTAGTTATTTTCTTATATTATATTAAAAATGGTGTTTATTTCATCGGGATTCCATGCGTTTACTCTGCGAGTACAGTAAATCAAAGTTGCCAATTACATCAAACGCTCTGGAGCGGTCTCTTTTGGACACTGTGTAACTGTGGTGTTGCTGTTTTTGAGCTCGTTTCAATGGGTTTCGGCGAATCGCTTTCAGCCTCACACGCAAATGAGCCAGTCAGCTAAGTGTCAGAAAGTTCAAAGTAGAAAGCTGACGTGCAAATTCAACTTTATCTCTAGAAGTTTTCTATTCACTTTTACGGTTCACGATTGGGCGCAATTTCCGGACGCTTTCACGGGCATCTGTAGCATCGGTTCACGTACCGGTCAGGGATGCATGACCGCGCGATTCGAAGTTTTTACCGATCCATAGTTCCCACCAAGACCGGGGGGGGAATTTGTTTTGGTGCCGTCATCAAGTTGAGACTCGAAGCGAAGAGTTAACAAATAGGAGTGCTTCAAAACACGGAGAAAGCATTTACCGGCAACGTGTACTGACTAAGGTAGATATCTACTTCAATAGGGCAAGAGTAAATTTTCAATACATGAATAATTCACATGTGAATATCATCACTCAACTCCCCTAGGAACATGGAAGACTGTAAGCTGTTTCATCTGTTAGGAATCATCATTGCTTCCATAGGTTTCTTTTATGTTGAGTTGAGTGATATCATATCAACATGCGTGAATTATTTCATGCAAACATTCAATCTCCTGCTACTAAAATGTATCAAGTAATAAAGCTCTGTAGGTCATACCCAAAGCCTTCGTCGTACTTAGGCTACCTGCGAAAGTTCATTCTCATCAAGTAAGGCGTCGATCGCTTGAAGCTAGGACAGTAACCGTGCAAATCAGTGACGGATAGGTGCAACATCATGTGGTGAATTCAACAAACCGTTCAGAGCTGCCCGGTAGAGTAATGGCTAAGGCGTTCGCACTTCACATCGTTCGTCCATTGTGTTTCGCGTCCCAGTTGGGGCGCGGTGGATATGCACTGCTGATATCTACAAGATGAACGCTGCGTACAGTGCTTCATGGTTTCTTTATTGGTGAGTTGAGTGATGATATCCACATGGTGAATTATTCATACAAAAATCAATCTCTTACTTACTAAAATGTAGCATTTTCCCATTTGCAAAGTTATTCAGTGCGCCAAGATGACACCCAAGACCGCCAATTTGCCCGGAATCGAATTAATCGAAAATGCTTGGGACTTTTCGAAACTGAAATCTAAACTGATGGTTAGCCTATCAGCTCTTTGGTGTTTAAAAAGTACCCCGAAAACTCGTTGAGATAGACGTCAGCATAATTCACCCAAGGCTTGTCGCTCAAGGTACCGGAAAATACCCGGGGATTGTTGCTGTCTTCTCCGATTTGAATACGAGGTAAGGATGCACAAACCATTGTATCGTACCTTCCACATTACAATTCGCATAATCATCAAGCAGGTGTTCTCGCTTATGACTAAGACAGAATTCAAGCATTTTCGGATGGACGAAGAAGCCTGCTCGGTGCTATTTGTGCACTGATTTGGTTCTGCAAGACCGGTTTGCTAAACTTCTTAGTTTCGTGACAGAAATAATAATTATTTCAGTAATATTTCCGGTAAAACATTTTTGTTCAAATGAGTGCACCAAACCTTTTTGATTCGAGCAGACCCGCAACTGGACCTCATCAATTACATTTTAGTATCATTCATTTCTTGGAATCTAGCGACCTCAAACAAAATGGACACACTGGAAGGCGTTATGGACTTCCCTTGGGAAAAACTTGCCTGAACGTTAGTTTTATTCCAGTATGTGATTTGGTGCAATTGTTCCGTTAGGTTGTGATATGCTGGGATAAAACTAGTTGTTTAACGAGTACTCGTGTACTAGATTGGGAAACATATAGACCATTTTCCAGAGTTTGGTGGATAGTATCATTTTCAGACAACATATGCACCACCTATTACAGGGAACCTATCAGATGCAATAAAAGCACGACCTAACTGCTTCGATCGGCTTGTTATAAATCGGTAATAATGCTAAAGTGCTCAGCTTCAAATCGTTGTTTGGGGTTTCGTAAGTTCGAGCGAGGAACAACAGTGTACATCGAAAAACCGCTTACAAACCCCGTTTTGGTTCATAAGTGAACTCACTATCCATCCATGTTTCTAGCGATTCAGATGAAATTCTGGTCAGGAAAGGATAAAACAGTTTGCAAGTAAACTAGCTCATGAGAAGCGGTCTTTGGTCTGCATATTTTAGTGCCGGATAAAGGTTCTGTCACGTGCTTTTTGGACATTTAATAACAACGACATGAGCTAGTCTGGGTAGCTTGGTGTCTGCAATATTCGACTCACAGTCGTTTATCCGAAACTACCGTCTCAGTTCGAGCTCGGTGAGTGTGTACTGGCGATGGTTCGTAACAGCAGAATAAGATGGGTGCAAACGGATTTCATGATTTCCTGGTGCAGTGTTGCACTAACCTTGAAAAGCCAAAAGCAATATCTAAAAGGTATCGAATAATACAATGACCGTGAGAGCTGATTCAATAATCAGTAAGCATGGAGTACAGTGTGCAGTAAAAACCCACGGAGGCATTTAAACCGGGAACCGGCAATTTTCTGTGCAATCAACCGGGACGAATGGCAGCCGGACCGGTCGACCGACAGGGCCTAAGTTACGGTCTGCATTGTGATCTGTCCACGATGACCACCAACTATATTCACGATCGTCTGATTTTAAGCCGATCGACCTTGTGTCTGTTTGGCTGGATTTAGAAGGTACAAAATAACCATTTATAATGATGTGGCTGACCCATGACAATGTGCAACTTCATGACGACTTTGAAGTTAATTGGTAAAAAGCATCTGTGAGAGACCCGGATACACATTTGGTGTATGAAAAGGTCAAAGCAATGCCGAGGTCTGTCCGTGCTTCGAATCTAGATCACCAACTAACTCAGCTGATCTGGAATCCGTCAAAGACTTTGAACTACGTGAGTTAGCAAATTAGTGTTGTTCATTGGTTTCACCTTCGTCAGTCATCAGTGCTTGACGCACAAACAAAATGTGCAACTGCGACTAATTCGCATAGCCCTACTTTGTTACGATCGTGAAATATGCACACTGCCTTAACTAGCTCAAAACGCAATTACCAACCCAAGTGTATCGTAAATGTTACCATAGAAGAAAAAATTGTTCGTTCACATTTATAGGATATAAAAGAACTGGAGCGACTGAGAACGCGGGCGATAGGTCAAATGGATACCGTAAAATCAACACGTAAGTCCTTTCGCTGTGGGATCCAGTAAATGAGTCAGAAAGAACCGACCTATGTCACAAAAGCTAGTTTGCTTCACGATTTTTACCGTCGACGTGACATTGTACGGCTATTCGCGCTTGTGCATTACTGTATTTGCCAACATTTCGTTACATGTCGGCTCACCATTATTCACTCTGTACATATCTATTTTTCACGTAATCAGAGTCATGATGGACAAACACAATTCACTTCTTCATTTTCACTTGCTATTGATTCAAACCGACCAGAAAAGGATTTCAAACTGTTATAAGAATAATCCACGTGCGTATTTGTGATTTAATCAAAAATCGGTATGTGATTTTACCACTGCTTTGCTGTCAAAGATTATACCAGTTGGGAATGCATATCCACGCGTAATCTTTTCATATTTAAATGATTGGTCGACAATTGTCTGTTTCGGTTGATCCGAGATTGGTTTTTCTAAAGGGCTGCTTCAGCCTATCTCACTCAAGACTATTACCACACCCGGTTGCCCAGTTGAGCTGTTCGTCTCCTGAATTGCGAAGAGAATATCTTGACGACGTTGGCGCAGTTAGTGAATTACTTATCGAATCCTGTTGTTTCGTCACCAGCGACATCATCGAAGTGGTCGGAGTCGACTCTCAGAGCCAAACACGCCTGTTGGCCAGCCTGCATTAAAGTGCGCACACTGAAGGAACCCAGATGCAGAGGCTGACGAGTCTTGAGAAAATGTGAGCTAACAGATTGAAAACCACCTACTACACTACCTAACAATAAACCGCTGCGAGTATCGGGCGTGTTATCAATGGAGATATTATGGGTAGGCAGAAGGGACAAACAGATTGGGTTGGAGAAAGAAGAGACCAGTTGAATAAAAGAGAGGGAACTCTGAGCAGTAGCATACTTATCACTACCCACCCCGACTGTGTTCGATGCAATGGGCAGTGCGGTCGTGATTAACCTGCGCGACGACCGATGCAGTATGGAATTATCTGTAATCCTTTTTTGCAACCCAAAGATATCCCATCTGGCGTACAGTTCCGCCGTTAGAACCAAATGGGCCCCAGACCTCAGGCCTAAACAAGGACAAAGGCAAAGTAATCAGCAAAGTTCGAAATGACCCGTATTTTCAGGTTTCGCCACGGTTTCCAAATGACTAAATCACCTAAGCTGAGCGTTTGTAGCGCAACACGGATTTATTCCCTCGGATCGTCTGTTTAGCCGAACGTTGATTGCCCAGTGCGGTCGTCACTTGAGTGTTGCTCACGCAAGCCCCGCTCGCGCGTTCCTGCCAAAATATACTCAACCTGCTACCGCTTTCGACTGTCTTTTCCTTGTGCCGGTCGACTGCCAACGTTGTCAGTATTGCAGCCTTACAGGGCCGAGTATGGGTGACGCAAAAGCGCCCATGAGGGTTAAGAGCAAGCAAACGTAATACAAGGTACGCGCTAAGATAATCGGCCTTACAAGTTGGTCAAACGACGAAATTGGCTGAAAAAAGACGGTTTACAAAGCACACAGATGGGTGTCACGTGTCAGCTAAAAACTCAACATTTTAGAAAATGCAAAACTCAGCGTCAGAAGTGCAAACACTTAGACGACACAAAGGCACACAAAAAACAAGCGGGTGCGACCTTGGGGCGAGCGAATACCAACGAGACCGCTAGTTACTACGCCATCGAACATCGGTACACTAAAACGCCAGGTCGTATACAGTTCTGTTATGTTGGCAGATGATCAGGCCTCATTCCCATGGACACAACTCAATGGCAATACCGCAAAAGAAAACTTCTGAAGTAACAGACCAGGCCAGGTTAGTTCACAAGCATGGAAGTTGTCAGTTCGGTTCACATCAGTGAGCACAGCACAGAAATGACCGAGAGGACCACCTGTTCCTACGACTGCGATCTTCTCCGCATCCTCTTTCAAGCATCCTGATCCCTGCAACAAGTGAAAGTAGGAAATATAAATTTCATCAGCTCAGTTAGTACGGACGTCCCATGGTTGGTAAAGTCAAGATACTGCACATTTCACAACCGAGTACCTCTGTGGATCTACCATCCCATTTTCCAAAAAAAAAAAACTAATTCTCCAAATCAGAGGATATCTCGTCCCACTACGCGTCTAATGGGATCTCAAAATGTTTTACTTGCCGCCCGCTCACTAACTCCTGCTCAAACTGTTAAAGCTGTTCGTATATGTCGCAGTTGTGATATCCAGTGGGATTTTCCTCCGCTTTCAATGAAAGGCACCCAATCAAAGCCCAAACTTTAGGGCGGCTGAGGGTGGTGATGGTGGCTTATTGTCCAAATCCCACTAACTCATAAAGGACAATACCACAGGCAAAGCGCTACACGGAAACAGGAAATGGGTCTCCGTAACCTTGAAACTAGGTTGGAGCATATATTTTCACAGCTCAGTGGGATACTTCCCGTAGTCCGCGGCCACATATAACCGAATTTGAGCAGAATCCCTAACGTCGCATTCAGTTGAGGTCAATTCAATTTGCATAAATTCGCAGTAGATGGGTGGCCAAATGAGAACGCTTCGCGATTACCTCAGTGAAAAATACAAACCTCGTCCACTGTCGGGTCTTTTCTACCATGTTGCACGGCATGGTCCGGCGGTTCGGTATAGTGAGGAAGGAATTGATAGGAATTCGGCCAATCCTACAGGAAAGGGACAGTCGTCACCTGGACCCCAGCAAAAATTGCCTAGTAAATAGTCATTGGCAGAATTGGTATCGGAAGCCCAGCCAAACTTCCACCCTTATCTCTCCCGAATCACCTCGAGTTGCTTTTAAAGGCATCGATTTTTTGAACTTACCCGACCATTCACCATTGTAATAAAAAGCCCATTACTGTATTGCCGTCAAAGATACCGGATAACATCACTGACAGAAATCAGTATACGAGTATGGGACAAAACATTTACCAGGTTGGTAAACGACTCCGGACTCGTACAGAGAGCTGCCTCCCCTCCCCATTTGTCTTCAGCTTGCATCAGCGAACTGCGCAATACTTTCCCTGGTCATTTACTCGAGTGAACTAATTAATTTGCTTGCCCTAAGTCTTAATCTAGAACTGAATATCTCCTCAGAACCTCCGTGAACTCTCCCTCTCCTCTGGCTTTAATCGTAACTTATCAAAATGTGCCGAATATGTGCTTTACTGTTTCTGGGTCCGCTTATACGGCTAACCCTCTATCTTCAACCCAGAACCAGTCACTAAAAACGATTTCGTCAATTACTTCAAAATTATTAATGATATAAAACTCGGGTGGTAATCTCATAAATTCAGATGTTCTAAAATTCTTGGATGACTATTATTTTGCACAGCATTCTGCAGCGTTTCAGCTTAAACAAACCACCATCACATTCTTCGCTTTCCATTGTATCCCGATGCCCTCCTAATCCAACCCACTGCCAATTTTCCGGTTTCCTAAAGAAAGACTGCCGAACCCTTCGTCGCAGTCAATTAGTTATAAGTGGTATATCTTACCTATGCTAGAAAGAAATGTGCCAAAAGTTTGTGACGTGTACCCAGATGAATGTGAAAAATTTGCACACGAAAATTTTCAAATCCGTCCCGTCCCCCACAAAACGATCGTTCCAGGTCTCATACCGATGTCGAAATGCGTTTTGCTTCATGCTCCAAAACCACTGAAATAAATATCATTAGGAAGCGAACTGGTTCTCATCAAGTCCAAATTCTCATTAATCCGGGCACGTCGGGATTGAATTTCTACACACTGTCATGGATCAAAGCAGTTTGCTTTTCGCCGAAATAATTTCCCCCGCCCTGTTTTTATAAATTTACGAATGTATAATCCTTCACTGAAGCGCAGACGCCAGTGTGCTTAAAAGTCCAAATAATAAAATGGAGCGCAATGCACAAGATGCATGTACGATTCACAGGTCCGTGGTGATCCACCGATGCCATTGACCTAACGTAGTTTATCGCCACCGCAGCTGCAACCGTTTACTTCAAAGTTTAACAAGTATTACCATCGCGTCATTGCGCAAGACATCAAAATTTGTACACCATTCTTCCTTAAGCGTTCGAATCCACCATCAGGAAAACGTCGAAAGAATTAGGGTCAATCAACACCTGGGCAAACGGCATCGCTTTGGGACAACGTCACACGCATTCTGGAGCATTGACACCTAGTCTGCTCCAACATGAGGCAATGCGACATAGTGGCAATTGAAAAAGTTCAGCATGCATTTACCAAGCAGTTAATCGGCTACTCTACAAGCCCAAATTACAGGGAACGCTGTGATTAGCTGAAATTAGATCCTTTGTGGCTCCGACACATAAGAGTAAACCTGGTACTCTTTGACAATATTATCACAGGGGACAAATGCGTCTCTGAACCTCGTGTTAGAAACCTACTGCCGTACTCCCTCCGAAATGAGGATCCTATTATAAATCTCCCTGTCCCAAAGACTTCCGTTAGAGCCAACTTCTTTATTGTTAGATATTCGTCATCATGGAATAAACTCCCCTATCAGCTGCGCATTCTGTCACCATTATCTATTGCATTTAAAAACGAAGTACGTAAAGTAGTTGCTGTACCCTATCTCATTAATCTATACCACCCATACTCACTTGAGGATCGAGTATATGAAACTGGATTGGGCTTCTGAAAAACGCATTAATGTCACCTTTTCGTTCATTGTGGAAAGGAAAGTAAATCTCCCTACTCATATCCCATAGGAATCAACCTAGTCTCTCCCACTTCAAACAGAGTCCCGGTACCAGCGCATGCTACTTAGTTACGTGCAGTTCCACGTCGGGTGCATCTCACCGTTCTTCTGCCTGCAAAAACGGTACCTATCGCTCAATAGTCTGATTTCATATCCATAAACCCCATCGTTCTAACTGCGTATAGGATTGCTGCCCCACAACTTTCTCTAATCCACTCACCTTACTAGTCCCAACGCCGTTGCCAAAACGTTGTGACAAATATACCTGGCCACCGTCTTCTAAAATAAAACATTCGCTATCATCCTCACCGTTACTTTTCAGCAACTCTTCTCTCCAATCAAATGACTTTGGCCCGTAGGAATCACCTTGTTTCCGACGAACCCAAGCGATACTCGCCAGACGAAATAAGGCAAACGTCTTGGATTCTTTCTTTCTCATGCCTCATCGAAATCTGTCTGTTTTGGCCAATTCAGACCTCATGCCCTCTCCACGAACATGAAATCCTACTTGGTATCTTTGCTTCACCTAATGACCGTTTCCATTTCCATTCCGATTGCCCTGACCATTTATTGCTCTCAGACGCGATCCATATACTTTGGTTTGCAATATGCATTCTTATAACTTCCTTGTCTGCACGCCCAAATGCTCACCCCAACTACCAGTGTCTTCATACTTTTGCACGAGTTGCCCCTGGATCCTCCTAGGCTACCTGGCAAACGTTTGATAACTGTATTTTGCCCACTGAGTCACAACCTTTCATGAGACCCCTTTGCCAACTAACTCTTGTCCAGCGCTTACCCCAATTGCCCCAGCTAAAATGCAGTGCTCTCCTGACTCCCGCTAATTCCAAAAGTAAACATCTAGCTCCAAAAATGCATGCGCATACCTGCTAACCGTCTTTTTCTCCGGCATTTTCTAAAGCTCCCTCCCCACTTACCCCCTAGTTTGTCAGTCCCGCCGTGACAAGGTAACAACTTGGCCACCTAACACTATACCACCCCCACTGATACCACATAACCCACTATGGCATCCTCTAACAACCGGCTCATCAACTCCCAAATTTTTTCTATCACCTTGGTCTTCAGCCCACAAATCTATTAACGAAGACAGTCCCTCGCCTGCCAGTATACCTAAATCTACTGAACTTACTCCCTTATCACAGCTATGCACTGTCCGAACCTCTAATATTTCCTTTGATTATGTCACCCCACCGAACTCACCTCTTGGATGTCACATGGACTTAAATGTTCCAGTGAATTTTCCCTACTCCTCTTGAACTCCCGATCACTGACTCATAAATTAAGGGAGCTGAGACTGTTAGCAGCTAAAAACTCTTATGATATTATTTTTGGTACCAGAGACTTGGCCAACAGACCACAGTTCCACTCCGTCTTTTTCACTGGTGGGTTATGCGCCCTTCCGAACCAATAGGTCAAATCGTGGAGGAGGTGGTTGCCTAGCCTACGTAAAGCAGCCACAGAAAGCTTCCGTTCTCCATCACCCACTTCTTGATTCTATCCCTGACACCATTTGGCTTCTGGTACAATTACCTGAGCTCCTAATCTACATAGGATGTGTTTACCGACCACCAAATTCGAATAGTTCCGATATTTCTCGTCTAACCGAAGCCTTCATTTATCTTTCTGGTCTCCCCCACAGCCGTAAGATAATTGCAGGTGACTTCAATGCTCCTAAAATTTGTTGGTCCTCTTTATCGGCTCCACCTACCCTACTCAACTTTGTTTCTGAAACGCACGCTGAAGGATGGACTCAGCATGTGACTACGCCCACAAGGTTACAGAATATCTTAGACCTAGTTTTTACGCATAGCACTCCTAATGTTAAAGTTTCAGTGCTGAAACCTTTCCCTCGGAGTGACCACAAGGTGGTCACGTGTAGCTTCCCTCTCCGTAACAAACCTTCATCACCTATGTGTACCCACCATGTTACCTCTTCCTATATGTCAACTCGTTGGGACGACACCCCTGACGCTCTGCGAACCGTTGATTGATCCAGCTTCCTTTTATCGCCGGACCTACAGAGAGCGGCAGAAGACTTCTTTTCACTATTAATCGTCTGTCCAATCCGACCGCTCAACATGAACCCAAGAAGCCTAGTAGGGTTTGTCGGCTCCAGACGAAACTTTTGAAGGCTCAAAAAGTCTTTAACGAAACGGGAGACTTCTCGCTGTTAGTGCAAGTCAATCGCTTGCAAGAAGAATTTCTTATGGATTCCGAACTAAGGTTAAAAATGCAGGCAATGCTAGCTGTTGGGTCGCCTAACACAGTTCGGGAAGACTTCCCACATTTTTAAAGCTCGATCTCAGCCCAAATCTTCAACTATTCCGAACTTCATCATATTTAATAGCTTGGGCATCAAGTCCCCTGTAGACACCGCAGAAACAATGAATAGGTATTTCTCTTCTACTCCGATTATTGACAACCGGACACACTCTGAAATCCACCCATGTTAACTCCGGTTAGATTGTCCTCCATCTCATTCGACACTGGTGGCATCATCAACGTGATGAAATATGCCAGGCCATCCCACAGGCCTGGCCGTGAGAGCATCCCACCAGTCCTATTTCGCACCGCTGGTCCAGATCTTCCACTGCTCCTTGTTAATCTGTTCTAGATCTCCATGTCCGGCGCTACTTTTTCGTCACAATGGAAACCTCTATTATTGTTCCACATCACAAAAAGGATTCCATGCATGAACCTGAAAACTTTCGATCCATGACCACACTCCAGTTCTATCGAGGCTTATGGAAAAGGTTGTTAAAGAACAACTGTTTAACTTCCTTACTATTCACAACCTTATCAACCCCTTCCAACGCGTCTTCCTCAGGGGCCGATCTTGTCTCACCTGTCAGTTTGACTTCTTAAACTTGGTTACCCAAAGTGCTGATTCCCACCGGTCGGTGCTCCTAATCTTTTGAGACATGTCAAAAGCGTTTGACCGCGTTTCCCACTCCCGACGGCTGACCGAAACTAGGACTTATGGAATAATAAATCCCCTCTTATCTTGGCTATCATCCTACCTTCCCGATCGCTCTCAGGTAGTCAATATTAACGGTTATTTTTCCCAGCCCTCTGCTATTACCAGTGGGGTCATTCAGGGAAGATTCCTAGGTCCTCTCCTGTTCCTGCTGTACATTAATGATATCTTTAAAGTTACTCGACATGACATACCATTCCTGTTTGCCAATAACATTAAAATAGTCCACTATTTTCAGGCTGCTTCATCTAGCTCCACTCTTGCACTTATCAATGAAGACCTAAACTCTTTTGATAACTAGTGTTCCAAGTGGCTTATGAAGTTCTCTGCTGACAAAAGCTCTCTGATAACATATAGATGCCATGTTCCTCCGGGCGCCCTCTCCATAAACGGCATGCCAATTCTTGTATCACACACAGTTAAGGACTTGGGGTTGCAGTACTCCTGCTCTTTCAACTTCCACGAGCAGGCTCACTGTCAGACCGCTATAGTTAAGAGAACCGCCATAATGATCTTAAGGGCATTCCGCACTAAAGACTGCAGAATTATCAACTTCAAGTCCTATGCTAGGCCCCACCTTGAGTATTGCCCGATTATCTTTACGCATATGCGTATAGTCGATCGAATTGCAATCGAGAATGTGCAGCGTGCATTCACTAGAAATCTCTTAGGTCCTTCATCTAGCTTAAACTGCAGGGCCAGATGCGAGCTGCTTGGACTTGAACCATTGTGGCTTCGTCGAGTTAAATTAAACCTTGCATTTCCCTTTAATCTTAGCCGTAATAATGTCCACTCTACTACAAACGTCATACGCGACGCTGGTAGTCCCCCATATCCACTTCGTAGTAGCTACTACTCGTTAAGAATACCCCTGACTCGACTATTGATCAGGGCGAAATTCTTCACAGTTGCTTACTCTAAACTTAAGACCGAATTCCCTAGTTCCCTGCGGTCGTACTCAAATTCAGCCCAGTTTAAAACCCATCTGGCAAAGTTACTGGATGTCCAGTTTTTAATTAACCTGACACAGGCTAACATTGGGCTGGACGAGGCTTGCGAACATGGGATAGAATTCTAGTTCGTGACCTAATCTTTGCTGAGATCACCTCAGGGATTCGGTTTCACCTCCAACTTCCTCGCTTCATCACACGTCCCGGCTAATGCACTTTTTGACCTCCCTTGTAGTGATGTACCGTCTCCACATTTGGCTTCAGCAATTAACTCTCGAAATTCTCCCAATGTGGGCTGACGAAAATGTAAGCGTACTTATTTTGGATCCGTGCTCTCATCACATCCTGTGATTTTAAATACCAGCCTGTGTACTCCTCGCTGTTCATGTCATCTTATCCGCTTTACTGGCTTGGCAGCGCTGAATGGGTCGTTCTTGGTAGCCTCTAACCTTTAACTGCGCTTAGAACTGCCACAATAGCTCACTATAGTTACCACACTTTACGGAATAGATGCACCATGTTGCAGGCATTTTGCCGCTATCTAATAATCACCATAACCCTAAGATGGCACCCAAGCCAGACTACTTCTCTCTTGCGTTTCAGATCTCGCATCCGCAGCAAACGCACTGCTAACGCTTTCGTCCTCGTAATGGCGAATCCAAATCTGCTGCCCTATCATTCCTGTAAAGAACCTGGTAGCCAGAACTGGCGCTCGAGTTCTGGCCCGGTCAACGGCAACTACGCGGATTACCGCACTGGATATATCAACTCGCAATTTTGCGATCGAGCAAAACCGAGATTGCTGCTGTCTCCGGAATGGCTTGCGCACCTCACATTCCCCACCCGCACTGCTGACGGAGATCAAAAGATGTGACAACGTAAATGACAGCATAGAGGACATTCTTGGCTAGTGTATTCAAGGAGTGTTCATGCACATAATATATGTCATCTGACTCGCCTCTCGGTAAAGCTTACCGCTATCTGTATGTAAATATAATCACATTCCTTGGAGTTCCATATCCGAAGCTTCACAAATTTCCTCCAGATTGAATGAGACAATCCTCCTCCGCTCTTTGCATTTGTTGGGCTATTTGTTATGAAATACGTGTCTCATCCAATTCGCCTGACGTTCCGCCTAATTTTCACCACTTTCATCCAATTACCGCATTACCACCGCTTGTCGTCTTTTCAGATTAACGTTTCTGTTCACTGCGCAACGCTCCCAACGTTGGATGTCTCTAGCCATATATCGATATCCACCGTTGGGCTCCGTTAATGTTGTGCGCCAGCCATGAGCACATATAGTGCAATTAAACACGAAATGACTCCAAGTGCGCTGCTCGGATACAGTCCAAGGAAACTCCTTATTGGTCTTGAAAATTAAGTTGTCTATTTTTGATTTTCACTGGCATACTTGTACATTGCTAATTGGTTTGCAGCTTTTAACCTCAGCTTCCAGTGAGATTCTGCAAAAACTCAGCATTGCTTCCACCGCCTTATCCGATTGGGATTCCATCATCCATATTTACTGTGAACTAACTATGTAAAAATTCGATCTTGCCTTGACAAAGGCGCTCGTAAATCGAGAAATATAGAAGTTTATTAGGATTATTATGATCAAGCTCATAAGAATAACCACCTGGTAATCCGCAGCTAGAAGGTAGATCAGACTGCCATCCGTCTTTTTTCTCTCTTTGATGTCTTATAGTTCTGTTTGGATGGAAACACATACCCCATGCTCTGGCATTTATCCGATCCCGGAAAGACGATGTCTCCCTTACCCTACCCATACCACATATGAATTCCTTCCTCCACACCACGAGTACATCGGCGTTACCACAATAGTGTGGGGCGCGGCCATAACCCCCGCTTTGGCCGGCGGACATCGGACGGGCAGCCCGGTTGCAGCGGTGTGCGGGTGCAGCTAGTTTGACGAATTACACCTCCTGCGTTCACCCTGAAACGGTGATTTTCAGGTTGGGTGGCCAGCACGTGGTCAGCCCCACCCACCAGCACCGTGGTGGTGAACAGCGCTCTGGCTCATACCTTCACATACACCACTTTGTACTGGCTTCCTCCTGCTCCCTCTCAAAATTCTTCTGCCAAAACAATACGAAACGGACTCACGAATGACAGCATTTTTCTTGGCATCTGATATAAACTGATGTTCACAATGCATCTTGACATCCGAAAACAGCTGAGGACTGTCATTTTTCATCAACCTCTATTCTGGTCTGCGGAATTTGGCAATAGACCGACGATCCTGGTAACAGTTCTCTACACGAGTTCACCGGACATTGCCTGATTTGATTCCGGTTCTTATTCTTTCGTTCCAACGCCACCTTCATCCCTGGGCCAAGCTGAAATTTATGAACTCAAAATTGCCCAAAACAAACCTCATGGATTATTCGTGCGATCGCACAATTCCCATCCCGTGTTGCCGCTTTCCTTGCTAAGCGGACTGTGCTTTCATATTTTTTGAGTTTTTACTACCTTTTTGGATATCCAGTTAGGTTTTGACTCATCTCCATTGCGTTATCGCATTCATGCTGATCCTAATCTCCACCATATAACTCACTTGATTATCGAGTATCCCGGCCAACTGGCGGCGACGGCCATTGCCCTCCAGACATATTTTACGCCCGCGATACTCAGGTTTGGTGCATTCAGACAAAGTATTACTCGCAGTGCAGGACTGGTAATCCGTCACAGAGAAATATTCGCGAATCATTATTTAGATTTGATTTAAAACTCAAAACCTCGTGCTCAGAAAATTACATTGCCTTTTATGATCTTGTCAGCGAAAACACATTGCATTGTATGTTTGGTTTACATTTCCCCGTGTCCGCACTGTGCCTTCTTGGCCCAATTTTGATCTTATCTTGCGCATGACTCTCGTATGTCGAGAAATATATAAAAACACCTTGAGCTTCCAAATTACTAGAGGTTGCTCTCACCCATGTCCTTTTGATTTATATTTTCCGTATTTCCTGTGCATCATCTATTTGAAAACTTGATCTTGCCTTGCCTCTGCCTCTCGAAAATCGAGAAATATGCATTATTATTATTATAAAGCGAAGAAGATCAGAAATTCGACTTCCACGTGCATCAGTTTGCTCTTATTATCAAGGCAAAACTTTTGGTCCAGGCGATAAAACCTCAAAAAACATTTTATTCAAATTATGCAACGAGTGATTGTGGACGCATTTCTTTGGGTCAGAAAGAAACTCACCAGATACGTTTTCCTGGTTAAGGATTTTTCTCGTAAAATAGAGCTTCCTTTGAGTTTGCTTTACAGAAAATGGCTCGATGTATGATATCAATGTCAGTTTCTCTTCCTTAGTCAATCTGTCGTGCAACTGTGATGATTTAAAAAAGCTCCATTGACATATAATTATTCAGGTGGATAAAGTATCTTGCTCAATGAGAGCCTGACGGCGTAAAGATTTGCGAGGAAATGCGAGTCAATTCCTTCTCAGTATGGCCTTGTACTGCTTTGGAAATTCTAGATTTGCAATTTCCTTGTCAGAAAACCGAATCAGAGCATAAATCAGTGCCAACTTCCTACGGAACTTAGTATAAATGCCAGGCTCACGGAGTACATAGGGCTCTTTGTCTTGTTTTAGCTTTCCCAATAATTCCACAGGGCACACTGTGGAAAAAGCTCATTTTCAGGGTTTGCAATCAGGCCCAAAAATAGCATTTTATATTATTCACTACAAATGAAATGGTTGATAGGTTACGGTGCTAGAAATAAAATGAGTATACTGTTGTGCATGTAAGACTGATGTATGTTGCGGAAGGGTTGAGAACAATCTACAAAGTCCAGAGTGGGTTATCAAAAGTAGTAAAATTTCGGGTCTTTTCTACAGGTGAGGCCATGTACGTTCTTCTGTACGATCCCCAGTCATGTGCCCAAAAGCTGTTCTTGCAAACAGCAAAGCTCCTGTGGCCCACTATGCATCCACGAAAGCATATCGAACCTCTTGCAGACTGGGGTCATGCGTGTGAACCGCATGATCCCAACCTACGATTCTGACCACCACTCCTTGCACACACAAAAGTGAACTTATTTTGACTACTGAAACTGTAACCTATCGCCCCGTTTCATTTGCAGTAAATCCTATATTACGGTATGTATTGGCTTGATTAAGAATAGTTGAAAGCCAGCTTGTTCGTTGCTCTGTGTTGTTTCTCAGCGTGCTCTGTGAGACTATGCGGTATGCTACCAAAAAACCATTGGAGCGGCCAACAAATATTACGGTATTCTACTCAGGTGTTTGGTTGCAAACCGTTACCGTCGAGAAGGGATCAAGCTTCTCCGCTGCGTAATTTTTAAGAATGACTACGTTATTGGGTTAAAAGAGATGCTGGGTCTCGTGTTTGTGTCTTGCCAGTGTTAACGGGCCCAGTGTCGCTACTGTATTATTTTATGGATAAATTAGTGGTTGCTTTGTACAAGTTTATGTGCGAGTATCTGTAGCTAAACCGTGATCGGGGTACGTGGGCTTATGATAATCACAGAGGTCGAAGGTACCAAGTGAGATAGCATCTTTTCTTCCATCCTGCAAACGGAAGTGAGCATAATAGATTTGCAGACAAGCGGCTTTACTTCGTCCACGAGGAGGTAATATCCTAATGATATGGCACTCTTCTGGAAAAACCGATTCGGGCATGATAGGCCAATTTGGCAGCGAAATTCCGAATGTCGACTTTCAGTTTTACGAGAAGAGCCGCTCTTATGGTGTGCTATTGTTTGCATTAGGCCGTAAAGAATGCATGGAATAAAGGACATTTGGGTTATACGGTATGGTTCCACTGGTTGCAATGCATCTGTCAGCAAAAGTTACCAAAGTTTTCCACCCGAATGACGTGTTACGATCAATGGAAACACAGGAACGCATATCAAATAACGCAAACAATTTTGGAGAGCAACTGGTTCCAATGGATGCAGATATATTGTTACAGACGAAGACGAACGGAATACCCGTCAGTAAAGGCCAACAGATACTTCTTATTTGACGAAGAAAGTAAGCGTCTCTTGAACTAGCCATTCAGCCTTTGGAAAGGATGTGTAGCATTGGTAAGGACTTCTGATGGTTTTGGAAATCTAGGTTTTAATTCAACACAGTCCAGCGGGGCGTGACGGATCTTGCCTCCTCCACGGAGAAATGTTGAACTCCTCGAGCGAATAAACGTTACGCTTTGGTTGCCTGGAATACCACAAAGATCTATGTAGTTCCTGAGGGTCAAGCAAATTATGGAGTTAAGTATCCAGTTGCTTGTAACGGTTGATGATTTGAATGTAGTTGATCACTGGTTGTGGTTTTTCGTTGCTAAATTTGAGCCACCGTTTTCTTTGTTCAGATGTTATCTAATCACTCCGACGTGACAGTTTTAGATCACTATTCATGTATATCCTAAACTGAATGTGCATTTTTGGCAGTGCGCAACTGTCCTCTCCCCAGCGTGCTCTATGTCAAACCGGAGAAAGGGGTTTTTCTCTACATAATTCTTGTGCTTTTGGTCAACCGTTTACTAAAATTCTTCATCGAGTTATATAGAACCTAATAAGACTGGCCAAATCCTGCGCTTTCAAATCTATAACACCATAGACACGTCAAGATGGTAAGCTCGGATATGCACTGGTCACTCACTGCAAAATTACTCTGAAGTTTAAAATGGGCTCAGACGAGCCACTCTCCTCTCCCGCCCTTCAACTACCGCGGACGTGTTTGCACTTATCCCATCAACGTCAGGGCTCGAATCCCCAGTGCATTCGTCACCACTCCCTCCTTCAACATCTATACAAAAGATTGTATATGACACAACCACATGGGTAAATCTTCCAGAATTCAAAAGCTCTCCTTTTCCTCTGAATCCAATGTTTGTAATTATTCGAATCGCAGCACTCTTTCCATCAAGCAATTCTGAAATGTCTCGTAGAATGTTTTTTAATGATGTCAATACATCTGAGATGGAGCACCCATGAATAAAATTTCGAGTACTCCGGCCCAATATCCTGCTTTACTTTATCGAATCAACCGACGAAACGCAGAATTCCCACAGCTATCAGCATCCATAGCTCAAACCAGATCCACCAAATTGCCTGCTTTCTACCTTTTGCACCCCCCAACAGCTGCACAATATGCTGCACATTGGCAATCCTTTGGCCTAACCCCTACAATTCTTCCCCTTTTTACGTATGGAGCCGCTGACATGAAGTTTCGTTGCATCCAGCCCTACAAACATACCGCGGATTGAAATTCAATTCCAAAATGATAGCCGTATGATCTAAGCAAAAAATTGCTAGTAATGACCCCACCGGGATCTTTCTTATACCCAAGTAGATTTTCCAATCTACAACACATTCCCGCCCCTATAAAACCTTTCATTTTCCCGACGAACCTTCTCTTACCCCACCTCCCTTGCATGTGTCCCATTCTTCTCTCCGTATACAACGCAACATAGCGTGAACAACAAAGCAAGTTTTTAGTTGTTGTTATTTCTACTTCCACCAACCCCAGAGTTGTAAGCACGTCCGCTGGCTCGCCCACATAATTCTAGCGTTTCTGTCGGCCCAAACTTCATCTAAGGCTGATAGTAATGGGAACGGACTAAATTACCCCGGTCCATAAATTAACCATCCACTCAAGTCGTCTGACCAGTTACCTACCGTGCACTTCCAGTCAACGTCCGGCAGCATATTCGGCTGAGGGACGAAAACCCTTCGGTTGGATGCCTCTCCTACCTCTTGGATTTTGTCAAAATCATCTTCTGATAACCGAACAAATGAATTCTGCTTGTGGCCTACCAGTAGCCAAGCTGATCGCTGGGAGCTTCAGTGCACCCTGTGTAAAGTGATCGACGCTTTTGGCTCCAAGTCATGCCCTCCCTTTCTTTGAGTGGATCAATCAAGGCGGTTGGACCCAACAGATAATTGATCTAACACGGTAATGCAGTAATCTTGATTGACGTTTCCGATGGGATTAACACATCCAAATGTGTGGTGAGAATATACTATCTTGATGTGAACATCTCCCCTTTAGCTGTTTATTCACATGGCCTCACTTGACTAACCATCCGTCACAAAACCAAGGCCATACATTAAAGCCAACTAGAATCGTTTGCCTACGGTAGTTTGTGACTTCACCTAAGGCTCCTTTTCCAACACCAGCGGTGCAGGTGGCTGCTTACAAGCTGCATTCCAACCTGCACAAGCGCTTTGATATCACAGCTCCGCTCCAAATCTCTAGCATGTTTCCCAAAAGAAATTATTGCGAAGAAGTAAAATGCATGTGCCCTAAACTCTAGCAATATTATCTCGAGATCGGTGATTTTTCCTGTTTCTGACAATATACAGTCTAAATATAACGCGAGGAACGGCGCTGGACTAAGGAACTGAAGGGTAAAAACCACCAGCTCTAGCTCAACCGAACGCAAAAGCAGCAACATCAGAATTGCTTGAATAGACAGACACCTCTTCCAGGTCTCCAGCCGTTCAAGTCCCATATGTCATCGACAAAAACATTTAAATAAGCCACCCACAAGAGATTTCGGCGATATTCGGCGAATTTTTTGCGTCTCTTCTGGTAACCGAAAATGCAACTACCTCATGCTGACCGCGCTTGACTACACTGTTGCAACAGGCAACCGAAATTCTTCCGAAGTGGATGAAACAACTGTTGCCAAAAATCGAAATTTGCTGGAACCCTGCGCCTGCCTCATTACCCCGGTTGTTTTATCAGTTGGTGGGGCCGATATCTTAATTTTATTGGCAAGCATCTCCAACTTGCCCATTCTGTACCGTGCCTTCCCGTCACAGTAAAAACCCTTGTAAATACCCTAGTTCAGAGAAGAGGCACACTCCGTGACCCTGCGTATTGCTGCCCAATAGACCACGCACACATGGCCTCCGGAATTATGGATCGGTTGATAAGGGATAGTATTATCACACATGAACTTTTAAAAATGGGGATCTCGGGGTTCTTCAAGAGAATTCCTTCACTACTTTTGTAACTGAGTGCTTAAATCTTATCGCAAAGACCCCAAATGATGGAGGGCTAGTTATAGTAATCCTTTAGACGGGATAGGTGTTTTGGCAGTGTTCCGTCGTAGGTTTCTAAATAAAATTGAATCCTACAGTATTTTTGGTTTTTATTGTAATTTCCCTCCAGAAACTCGATAATCCAAGTAATCTGCTTTACATCTGAACCTAGATTAGTTACCAGTGGCGTACTCCAAGGCAGCATTGTGGGAACCCTGATTTTCTCCTTTCTTTCAACCATGACGTTGACAGTATTCGCAGATGTGTACCTTTTCTCTTTGCTGGCAATATGAAAATTGTCGCACTTTCCGTCCTGAAGCCTTGGAGTCCACCATAAATAACATATCGCAATATTACTCGTCACATTTTCGAAACGAATTAATGGATGATGGAATTCTCCGATGGAAATGCATGACTACGGGTGCAAATGCACCACAATTCCAAGAAATCGCAAACTTGGCGACAGACGCTTCCCTATCAACACTTAAATTCACTATCTGGGCTTGAATTGTTTTGCACCTTAAACTACTCGAAGCATGAACTCATATGTTACAAAAATAAAAATAACAATGTATATTGCCCGATTTGCGAGAGGTAAGTGCGAGGCAAGATCCAATCTTTACTAGGATGATGCAAAGGAAATGCAAATAACAGAAATCGAAAGGGATAAGGGGGTGAGGGCAACCTTGAGTAATCTGAAAGGTTGGTTCGTTTGTGTGCACCTCTCGAACTACGAAAGTCATGCGCAAGATAAGATCAAAATTGGGCCAAGAAGGCACAGTGCGGACACGGGGAAATGTAAACCAAACATACAATGCAATGTGTTTTCGCTGACAAGATCATAAAAGGCAATGTAATTTTCTGAGCACGAGGTTTTGAGTTTTAAATCAAATCTAAATAATGATTCGCGAATATTTCTCTGTGACGGATTACCAGTCCTGCACTGCGAGTAATACTTTGTCTGAATGCACCAAACCTGAGTATCGCGGGCGTAAAATATGTCTGGAGGGCAATGGCCGTCGCCGCCAGTTGGCCGGGATACTCGATAATCAAGTGAGTTATATGGTGGAGATTAGGATCAGCATGAATGCGATAACGCAATGGAGATGAGTCAAAACCTAACTGGATATCCAAAAAGGTAGTAAAAACTCAAAAAATATGAAAGCACAGTCCGCTTAGCAAGGAAAGCGGCAACACGGGATGGGAATTGTGCGATCGCACGAATAATCCATGAGGTTTGTTTTGGGCAATTTTGAGTTCATAAATTTCAGCTTGGCCCAGGGATGAAGGTGGCGTTGGAACGAAAGAATAAGAACCGGAATCAAATCAGGCAATGTCCGGTGAACTCGTGTAGAGAACTGTTACCAGGATCGTCGGTCTATTGCCAAATTCCGCAGACCAGAATAGAGGTTGATGAAAAATGACAGTCCTCAGCTGTTTTCGGATGTCAAGATGCATTGTGAACATCAGTTTATATCAGATGCCAAGAAAAATGCTGTCATTCGTGAGTCCGTTTCGTATTGTTTTGGCAGAAGAATTTTGAGAGGGAGCAGGAGGAAGCCAGTACAAAGTGGTGTATGTGAAGGTATGAGCCAGAGCGCTGTTCACCACCACGGTGCTGGTGGGTGGGGCTGACCACGTGCTGGCCACCCAACCTGAAAATCACCGTTTCAGGGTGAACGCAGGAGGTGTAATTCGTCAAACTAGCTGCACCCGCACACCGCTGCAACCGGGCTGCCCGTCCGATGTCCGCCGGCCAAAGCGGGGGTTATGGCCGCGCCCCACACTATTGTGGTAACGCCGATGTACTCGTGGTGTGGAGGAAGGAATTCATATGTGGTATGGGTAGGGTAAGGGAGACATCGTCTTTCCGGGATCGGATAAATGCCAGAGCATGGGGTATGTGTTTCCATCCAAACAGAACTATAAGACATCAAAGAGAGAAAAAAGACGGATGGCAGTCTTGTCGGGCTTCCAGCTTCGGATTGAGCAACGACCATTCTTACGAACAGAACAGAGAAAGAATTAGCTAGAACGTATGGTGC
>LUCM01006219.1:23313-49492 GCA_008360955.1 Fasciolopsis buskii
GGAATTCAACTGAGTTTGGCTGGATGCCATGCTGTTGCTTGACGGAGGGACGAGAAAATGCTAGAGGGGGTATCTGGGATGGAGTATATGCCAAGCGGTTAATATTAGCCGGAAAAGGCATAAGTGAGACGGCAGTCATCGGCGTGGTTACACGGTCAATGTTTTTATCTTGGGATGCCAGATTTGGTAGATTAAGATGAGCACGTCTGCGGGGCGGCTGGAAGGGTGAACCGGACTGAGTTTCGTCTGGGTCTACCGGTGTTGGCTGCGACTAAAGGAGATGATGTCGAGGGATCAGCACTTTCGCAGCAGGTATACGCGGAGGTGGGGTGTCACTGCCCTCATTAGGTTTATTCTCAGACAGATTAGTAATAGATTTGTGGGGTGGAGAGTTTGGACAGGAAATTGAGCGGCGCAAGTAGGGGAGAGGTTGGTCATGCAAATTGTATGAAGGTGTAGTTTTCGATGGGTTTTGTATTTTAGTCCCGGCAGTGAACACCGGGCACGGGACAGTCGTAGATATGGGGCGATGCAGACTGTCATAGGGAGAAGGTAGCTTTGCTGAAACCTTGGCAGTAGGCTTGGGATTTGGCCCATTAGAACTAATCTGAACTGGCAGCGCACTGCTTAGAGAGGGAGCGCCCGATGCAACCGAAGTCCCGCCAACTTGAAAAGCCGCGGTAAACTTTTGGTGACCGTAATATATCTCTCTGGAACGGAGTTTTATCCGTAAAGATCTTGATATTTTTATAAGGCGTATAGTTAGCAACGTTCGCCTGACGTAGGATTTCTTACAAAGGAAGCCATGCTGGCCTTGATTAATGAGTTCATGTCCTAGAAAGTAGGCCATAAGACTATTCTTACTCAGGCGCTCCTTGATCCTGGAAACTATAGGGGTGTGGTTTATTGGGCGATAGTTTGCAGGGTCATAGCGTGAGCCATTTTTGTAGACTGGTATAATCACATAGGTTTTCCACTGTGGCGAGAAGGTGCGGCACTGAATGGATAAGTTGAAGATGCTTGCCAATAAAATTGGGACATCGCTCCCGCCTAATGCGAATGCAGCCTGAGGCACTGAATCAGGTCCAGAGTGGTAGCGAACTTTGGCTTCGACCGATAGCTGGGCTGCGTCATTCTGAAGGAATGCGAATTCTGAACATGATTCCCTAGTCAAGCATGATTGGCATAGGGTGGAGAGATTGTTATCGTTTACCAGAGCAAACGCAAAGAATTCACCAAAGGATTCTGCAATCACCTGTTGGTTGTTTACAAAAATGTTGTTTTGAATGATACATGGGACTTGAATAGCTGAGGACCGAGAAGTAGTTCTGCGTTTAAACCGTTTTGCCAGTGTTACGTTTGGGTCCGGCTGGTTTAAAGCTTCCAGCTGCTGCTATTTGCTTCTGTGGTCCAGTAATGTTTCTAGAGTTTTAGTAAATCGATTAATTTGCAGAAAAGAAGAAAAATCTCTGGTCTTAGAAAGGGCCTGCTGGAGTTTAAAGAGCTTTTATTTTATTCAGTCATGATCAGCTTTTGGGCGGCATGCTTAGTGTGTGAGACGGAGTAATGCCATCAAGGCACTTGTGCTGGTTGCAGTAGAACTGATCAGCGGCCGATCGTATTTCTGTTGACAGAAAAAATGCGTCCCAGTTTGAATTACGAACTAGAGTAGGTAGGCGATTCCAGTCAGCTTTGAAATACGGTCTTAGGTTAGGTGAGGGGTACCTCTTCAGGAGGGGCAATGTTAATGAACATTTAACGGACAAATGGTCACACCCAGGTAGGCCAGATTCAGTGGACATTCGAGCGTCAGTTAAGCCTGTCGTAAATATCGGGTCAGGAACATTGAGATTTCCTTTTGGATTCTTTACCTTTTGGGCAGTACCTTTAGATAACTAATGAAACAGGTGTTTAGCGCAATTGGCTGGGGAAGGATTGCACTTTGATTCATTCTTCAGTGTCATACCGTCGGCGTGTTGATCGGTAACTGGTATCAGAGGATTTTACTCTATTCCGTTTCTCTCAAGCATGGCCTACTGAGCAAAAATTTTGTAAACTCGCTTGCGCAGTTGCCACGTCTCCCTTTCCAGCTTTTGAAATTTGCCTTCAGTATACTTTCCAAAACTGTCGCATCAACCTCTTCTTCCGCAATATCCAGGATACGATTTCGACGCAGATTGCGAGTCAATTTTCCCTTTGCAGTTGTGAGGTTGGTCGTCCTTGCATGAATTTCGGCGGGCCATGAACAGACATATGGTTGTGCGTCGGAGGTCATAACCGCGCTATCAAATAGGCATTAGTCAATTAACTGGTTGGACTTAACCCGCAAGATATCTCCCGCAGAGTTTGAGAGCTCAAGGAAACTGCTGCTGAACCACATGCCGAAAGATAATTAAGAGTCCCAGCCAGGTGGAGAATTCCGGTTCTGATTGAGAGCTCCTTGTCTTTCCTTCCACGTCACTTGCCCCAGTGTTTAAAGACCTTCGGACGGAACTCAGCGAACCTTCTCACATCGGTTTACTTGAGTGAGGTACGGGTGTTGATGTACCTCTAAATGCCGTGCTTCGTGCTTTTGTCATTCGGCGCAACCTGTTGAGAAATCTTAAATCCAGTGCAAAAGTTCATGACTAGCTTCAAAACTTAAGACCATTACATAGTACTTGTTCGATGGCACGCCTGGTTTGTTTGAGGACTTTGCTGCGCTTATCAGAAAGAATCCATGCTCATCGACTCTATAGCTTCATGGTGTATGGCTGGAGATTTATAAACAGCTAATAATCTTACGTATCCTTTTCCTGTTGGTTTTCTGCATCCTACTAAAATGGGACCAAAACAGTCGATCCCTTTGTTGTTGAACGTCCACCAGGTATAGATTTCAGCATTTTGCAAGCGTGGCTATCATTTATCTTTCCACGGTGGATACGCTTGCGAGATTGCACACGCCTTTTATCACCCACTTTGCCTATATTGGACATTCTAAACCACCTGACAGTAAACTGCGCTGCCATTATATGTGATTGTACAGACGATTGCCAAACAAGTGGGTGCTGGATCTCAAATTTCTTAGACTTAAGCAGCACGGGATTCTGCGGTCCCAAATACATTGTACGTGTCAGCCTGGCCACCTAAAATGCTCAAGTCTGAAGCTGACAAGGATGTAGTTTAAACCACACTGCCCCAAGACACGGCGGTGTTTGATTTTGTGACTCATTGCTCCCTGTTAAAAGGGCATGCATCTTCGGTATCGCCGATCCTTTTCATACTTGGTTCACTTTTTTCTACGTCGGCGCTTGCAAGTTGTGCTGACCAGTGGACACCCATCTCATCCCAGATCTGCCAATGTGCGCGTCCTGTAGAGCAGTTTTCATGGTTCTTTTCTATTTCGTAAGTATATGAACAGCATCCCAAGTGTTATTGTTTACAATACACCTTCCCTATTTGAAGACAACGTCAAAAAGATCTACAAATTTAGACCCAACGCAGTAAATTCTATCACGGACATCAGCACGCAGGACCAAAGTTCCCAGCCTGCGAGAGTAAAACAAAGGTGCAGATTGGGCGATCTAAGGTGAACAATAGATTGAAGAAGATTAGAAGACGGGAAACACCGCAATCAAAAGTAAGACTAAACTAAAGGAAAAAATTGAATTTTTAGAAAGTAAGCTATTTGAATAAAAACGATCGCACGCTGAGGGATTATCCATTTTGTTATCTAGGTCTGAATGGGCCCTGGACTCCAGAAGATTAAGGAAGCTTCTAAGGATGGTTGGTTCAAACCAAGTTGGCAACTTAAACTAAGTGCACAGAGAGGGCACTTAGAAGGAATCCACAATCTGTAAGATATCGCGAATGTCCAGAATAATGCCGGTGGAGTTCGCATACACAGATGTCAGAGACCGGCTGCTGATGGGCTGGTATACAGAGCGCGGGAGAAGAAAACATCATATCATCTCGGACGAATCAGTCGGATCTCGGGAGGCTTGAAGAACCCTCTAGAAGCTACAACCAATCATGGACAAAATCAATGTGTATAGTCGCCGGAAAAACTCTTCCGCAGAGAATTGAATGAAACGAGGAGGCCAAAAGAGAGGGGATCGGGAGATAATAATTATAAAGGATGCATTCGATGAACCAGACGAGAAACGTTAACAGAAAGAGTTGAGCGTAATGCTCTTCAAATGCATAAGATCGCCGGATATTGGGGGAGGTGAGGGACGCGATGGTTCATCGATGATGTAGAGAAGCGAGGAGCCAGATAAAACCACAGCTCTGCACTAACAAAAGTGGCGCCAAGAGAAAATGGGAGCAGAAGGTTGAAATCTGCGGATTCCGCAGAACCCCACTTGTACAGAACAGGTAAAACACGAGAAAGCTGAGCGGATATTGCTTCCGAAGTCCAGGGTGGAAGTAGCTGCCGGTTAAACCAGGGAAAATAAGCAAATGCGTTAGTACTTTAAAATGGTGAATGACCTATAAAGAATAACTCGATGGAACGACCTGCTAGGCCTGAGGGTGAAATGCCACAATAGCACAGGTCTCATAGAAAAGATTGACTAAAAGGCACCACTTTGGGTACTGTGTTGGAAACCAGTATTATGTTTACGGGCAATATAGGTGTAAGGGCATTCTGAAGGCAGAGCTTCCCTGCATATGAGGCCGAGACTGATACTCAGGGACTCAGCTGTACACTGAGCAACAAATAAATGCAGTTGTTAAAGGTTAGACCTGAAAAAAGCGAATAACCTTTGCGTGTGCATAAGCAATAATGAGCAAAAATGAGACGACGGATAGATAGTTCACAAAAGCGTGAAGCTAGAAACTGATGAAGTCAATTTGATGCTAAGAGTATGCGATTTTAATCACTCCAGAATTTAGTGGGTCAAGGGAACCTGCCTGTACAGTACGGCGAGAATACTTTCATGGGATTATAATAATAATAATAGGTATATTTCTCAAAATTCGAGAGTCATGCGCAAGGCAAGATCAAATTTAGACACAGATGGCGCAGTCGAAATCGGAAAACAAAAATTTAGTCGTAGAGATGCAGTGTCTGTGCTCTCGTGAACGTAACCTGCAATAAAATGAGCTAATCACGATTTTTTGGGCCTTGAATCAAAGCTAGATAATCCATCGCCGAAACTTTCCGGGGCTGACTGTGAGTCGCACGCTGCGAGTCAATCCATGTTTAAATGCATCAAAGGTGCGCATCGCCGGCGCATAATTTGGCTGGGAAGAAATGGTGGGTGTTGTCAAGTGGCCGGGTTCATCAAGAATCAGGAGGGTAATATGGTAAAGATGAAGATCAATACGGATGCAGTAACTGGACAGAGAAGAGTAGAAATCAAAATGGATATCATGCGATGTGGATGGAGAATGTTAATCAACAACATTCAGTAGCCAAAATAATGCATAAGTTGAAACGGCAAAAAACCTTCAAGGTTGCATCAGACAATTTAAGGGACGAAAATATATGAAAAATTGTGGACAGTGAAACAATGGAACTTACAAAAATGGTCACTTGACTTATGCGGCTGGGAGCGGATTGTGATGTGTGGCGGGAAGTAAACGAGTACGTGTAAGATTTACAATCAACCCTTAAATACACTTGCCGTGAATGACCTGTGTGCTGTCCTTGTTTAATATCGGATTTTATGGTGTTCTGTGGCGGTACGGGTCTAGAGGTTGAGAGGTTGCGCGGTATTTCATTAGTGTTAGTAACTGTTTGGACAGTCGCGTTTGTCATTCTGAGATGACGCACCCGGGGAGGTCATTAGCTTGGATTGGTTGGTCTCAGGGTCGCGCGGCCAGGTACTGGAGCGTCAGGTCAGGATGACGGGGATAGACAACCAGCGCGAAGGATGAAGTGGAGCTTCCGGCGATAGCTTGCGTTGCATCTGTGGTCAGTGGCGAGCCTGGAGAAGAGCCGGAGAGAGAGAGGGGCGGTCTGGAATTTGTTCCAGCTGGTGTTATTGTGAGTAAGCAAAAAATGGAAACAGGGGCAGCATTTAGTTTCTTGTGAAGATTACAGGTACCAGACGACTGTCTTGATATACGCTAGATGTAGTTTTTCGTTGACGGGACGTGTGCAACCAACACCGCCTGCTTTCTCCCCATAGGGTATATGGCTCAGCCAGTCCTAGGCTGCATAGTCCTAATTTGTAACGCGTTCCTTTTCATCTTCCGACATCTTCACAGTTGCAGATTGCAGTGGTCTGNTGGAACAGCCAGTGCAATGGTTAGGGAATAAAATCACTATTTGTTCTGTTTGTGGAACTCTTCTGGTCTACGGGCCCGATGTACATGCTACAGGGAGTCAGTCATAACTGATCATGTGATCTACCGCCGATGTTTAACACTTCCAGTCTCCAAGAAAGGGTATAACTGAGTGGGTCGCGAACGGCAGCGTGGGATGAATGCTAGGACAGGATTTGCCACGAGATTTCAGGAAGAATGATTGGAGAAGCATAAGAATATTGGGATCAGTAATTTTTGTTTGAACACGACGGTAGCAACTTGTAACATAATGGTTTTAGTAGACGTGTATGAATAATTAAGAAGGGAGAAAGACGGCGGTTGTTTTAGACGTCAACATACGTACTAGGTGTGCGTTTGCGAAAACTGCGGCGCGGTGAAAAATAGAGGAGTGGGTGGTGAAGCATAAATGGATAGTCGGGTGAACTACTTCCCCAGACCGTTCAACAAATTAGCCTAACGCTTATTTTGCCGAACAAGGGTGGTATGGGGTTTCCGCTTTCGCAGGGCCAGGTTACTGCCGATAGCATGCATATCCATTGTAGAAGGTGGCCCATTCCTTCGCAGCACGAGTGGGCTTTGGTTGCTAGTCTCAGGCCGATGCTGCAGAGACTTTCCCTTTTATTTTCTTATAGAAGAATGGTTTAGTCCATATAGGTGATTTCCATATTTCCTCCGCCTGGCCTTAATTTACCGCGTTGTTTTTCTCAGCTGCTTGGGGTGGCCTGTTTTCCCCAAGTTCGGAGATGCTGAAGCAAACCTGTCGCAGTCATTTGGGTTTTCGCACGGACTAAAGAAGCGAAAGTGGGGATAAGCAAGCACACGGAGGATGGTAGTTTATGCCGTAAAACGCTGACCTGTAGGTAGGGCTCCATCATCGTCAACGCCTTGTCTTGGTTTCATTAAGGAGTGCTGCTTGAGACTTACTATTGTGAACTTGTGTGTTGCGAATCATATCGTCTGTGTGACGCGGACAGGTTTTCCTTTTTTATAAATAAAACTAGGCTGGGTACTTAGGGTAAAGGAGTCTACCTGGTTCGCGTTAGCAAGTTACTGGGGAGCAAAATGAGTAGGTAGGAACAGCAAAAGAATCCTCGAATATGTTCTCGGATGAAATGTCCACGAAGAGAAAAACTAGTTCCGGCAATACACAGCATCAGGGCAGGATCTTAATGTTGGCAGAGTAAATCAAGGGCACAGAAATCTACGGGGAAAGCAATCCGGGGCGAGAAGACCGATATGACGGGGGTTAGTCGCAGTTATGGCTGTCATGGAATCCAGCACCTTTCTGATATCACGGACCCTAATGTTATTTAGTGTTGTTGGCTGAGATCCACGTTTTGGAGACTTTACTGTAGTACATTTTGCAATCTCAACCGAACTTCGTACGCCCGAGACTCTGACAGATATGGGTCGTATATGCGAATAATGGTGTGAACAGTCAGTATTTTCCGGACTTCGTTTTTGAAGGCGATGTTAGACTGATGGGGCATTGAATTCTACAAGGAACAATAAAATGGTCCCACCTAGGGTTGGCTAATAATAAAGAACTTATGTGGTAGGGTGACCAGGGCATTACTGAGAAAAATAAAAGTGAATGGGGAGGAAGGGGAAGACATGTCCGTGGTATTTGCACGTCTGCCATTTGGGAAGCGTTGGGCCTAGTGGTGGGCCAAGGGTAGATCCTCCCTTAAAATGGTTACGACTATTCCATTTCCCCAGCGATCAGCGAGGGTTAATCTTCGGTTTCGTCCGTATTACGCTGGAATACTAGGTTCTCCTACGCCCTCAGATTGAGTGTTATGAAAAGCAGCGGGATGGGATGTGTATTTAGATGTCGATGGCTGACCAAAAAGGCACTCTCTTCAGAGGTAGGGGGTGTTGGTCAATTGAAGGACCTGGGCGACACTTAGAAAAGCATTTAAGGCGGCCTTAAGATTGGATTGTTTCTGTATGCACCGAACGCTAATGGGAGGTTTGTTCCAAAGTTGGGCATAAAATACAAGAAAGAAATGGACCTTAAAGAGGATTTGGCGGTTTCCACATGGATGGTTAGGGACCTATGACGGAGAGGGTAGAGGCTGGCAGAGGAGAAAATAGGTTGGTCGGTGGAGAAGGAGCACCTATTCACCAGGTTATGCAGAAAAGCCTAGTTAATTTTCAGTCGCCGCAGCCAAAGTGGCTCAAGTTTAAGGGCTAGACAGCGTTCCTTGTATGTCGGGGTCGTCAACCAACCTATCACTTGCTTAGTGAAGCGCATCTGAATACTTTCAATGAAGATCCTATCCGACTTTGACACGTTGGAGTATACCAAAGTGCCATACTCAAGGATTGGTCGAACGAGTGTTTTATAAATGCTGATGATGCTATCGGATGGTTTCACTGTGCAAAAATCAGACTTACATTTCGCCTAGCTTTGGTCGACTGAATAAATACATACTCTGAAAAATTTAAGGAGGTTGATTAGTTGAGACATAGGTCACGCATTGTGGGTTTACATGCAATAGGAGATCCACGTAGCAAAATTGAATTTTTAGGTAGTGTACACCTGTATGTGAGTACTTCTCTCTCATCGGCGGAGAAGCTCATCATCCAGGAGACACAACAATTGTCTAAAGCAGACAAATCGGCACAAATGCCTCTAACCGCAGTACTAACTTCATTTGATTTAAGAGGGTAAACTATTTTTATGTCCTCAACAAACAGGAATCGTCATAAATGTACACAAGGAACGGCAGGGGACCAAGTACGCTGCCCTGTTTGACGCCACTAGTAATAGATCTGGGGTTTGACGTAATGCCTTCAATTTAGATCACCGTTGATCTTTAGGTTAAGTGAGACGAGAGCCAGGATAGAAGAGGATCGGTGATGCCAAAGGAGCTAACTTTGGATAATAAGTGCGGATGAGGGACACGGTCGAATGCTTTAGACATATCGGAGTAGGTGACTGTGAACGCCACACCCCTGTTCGCTAGGTTAGTTAGAAGGTTCAGGAAGTCAAATTGACAGGTGGAACAAAAACGAGATTGGAGAACTCCGTGCTGTTTGGGGCTAAAGAGGTTGAAGATCAAAAGGTAGTCAACGGTGGATCTTTTTTCCACCTTTTCCATACCTGGAGATAACAGGCGTGTGGTTGATGGGACGATAATTGGACACATCATGCATAAAACCCTTCTTGTGCATAGGGGTTATTACAGAGTGCTTCCAGTTGACCGGAACTACACCAGAGTTAATTGAAACCTTGAAGAGGTTAAGCAGTAGCAAGGATAGGTCAGGACCACAACTAAGAACAGCTGATGGAGGGATGCCATCAAGGCCTATTTAAGACCCTGGTTTGAAATTGGCTAAATGCCGTAAAGTAGTCTTAACATCAAAGGACAGCAGATAAGGTGGAGTTATTCTTATTCTGTGGTTCAGGCGGGTCGCTGACTGCAGCTGGGGCCATGGAGGAGGCGAAATATTGATTGAACGCCTTAGCTGTCTTTTGGGGTTGTCGCAGACTCACCATTAGACAAAACTAGGAAAATCACTGATGTTTGCGATCACGGGATCTTAATTTATATAGTTTTGAAAGTATTATGGGGTAATTTTTTGCCTTAGTGCCCTAGCTTCTTCTTTCCAAAGGAGAGATTCACTTAAGCGAGAGATAGTATCGGACAGATGGTGCAAAAGAATAAACTTGGAGAGGTCATGTGTCAAGGAAAAGCGCCTTTGCAGCTCAGCATATTTGATTTTCAGGGAAGCAAGTTGTGAAGTATTTTGTTCATTCGTTCTATAATGGGTCAGTTTCGAGATGCAGCCGGCCATGTTGCGATAAAATTCATCTGCAGCCCTCTGTGGGCCAGTCGTTAGGAAACAGCTTCCCCAGTCACTTTGGCGTAGTAGAGGGGGAACGCGCTGCCAGTTAAGATAAAGTGAACGATTTGTGTCAATAGGATGGTTAAAGAGGAGGGCATGGACATGGATTCTACCATGAACTACCCGGTGGTAGCTCCCTGGAAATTCATTCTCGACATGAACCAAGATGTGGTGATCATTGTGTAAAGAGGAAATCTAATATGTTATTATTTTTATTGGGTGACGCTACGTGCTGTACCCAACCCCCATGATGTAGGTGGAAGACGAACGATGTTAGGCTTGGTGGAGCCGTACTCGTGGACCAGGTTACGCCAGGGAGATTGAAGTCTCCGGCAATGGTTTTCAATGTTGATTGGATGGATGCGAGGTAGTCAAATGCGTCCGCTAAGAGGGGGAGCCCAATTTCAGTATGAGCTGGAGGTCGATAGATACAGGCAGTATGGATAACACAGGACAACAACTTGATAGTGAGCCATACCGATTCATGGATTAGTTCTAGTGTAAAATGACTAAGAACGGAGACTGATAGGCCCTGTCTTACATAAATAGGGCAACCGCTCCCACGGCGGTCGTTTCTAGTACCTCTAAAAGATTGGTGTCATGCAAGATAAGTTGCATTATTAGATGTTTCCTCGGTAAGCCAAGACTCACTGATGAAGATTATATCCAGTTTGGAAGACGCAGCAAACCTTTTTAAGTGAGTGAATTTATTTAGGACTGAACGACAGTTAATTAGCGCGAAAGAGAAGGGTATGTTGCCGTCGAGGTGGGGTGAATGTGGGGTTGCAAAGATAGAGAGACAGTGCGTAGAGGGTTAATTGTAATAGGAGTAGTTGGATAAGCAAACAGGATTGATTCTATTTTAGAGGGTGTTTAATGAGATACGACAGAAGAAGGCGGAGGTGAAGAAGAACGACAGCATATAGCATTCTTCATTATGCCAGCATGGGGGTAACTCGAAGTGCTGGGGGGACAAGTGTGCAAGAAGGTATAAATGGAGTGGGTCTGGGTGAGAAAAAAGGGTGGCGGTGGTGGTTCCGGGGGGAGGAGGAAGAGGAACTTTTCTGGCTGGGTAGATGTGGCCGAAAAAGAGACATTAGTGGAATGAGGCACGGTTCTTTTGTTTGGGTTGAGGCGCTGGTAAGCGGAGGTTGATGGTAGTACCGACATGACGGTGGAGGTTTGCTTAATGGAGGCAAGAGACAGCTAACTTGGGAAATCTGACGCAACAGCGAAGGACTTTGGCGGGGAACAGCTGGTGCGTCTCTAGGTCTTTTAAATCTACAGTGTGTCTGCGGTTTACTTCCGGCTCGGAAAAACTCTCGGCAGTGACCTTTCGGTCCCCATGTAACTAACGGCAGGGAGTAGAAAGCCATCGCGTTTACAGTCAGGCAGTTGAGGAACCGGGGTGATGGGACTAACAACGGGATGGAATAGGGTGGGGTCGGAGTATTTTGGTCGCTGGGCTAATAACGCCGGCGTTGTTCCACTGGGGGTTAGTGTGTTGCTTGTTGATGGTGTGAGCGCATGTTTATCATCAGTTACTATTGTCTTAGGGTCTGAATGGGGCAGGGAGAGTTTTGATTGGTGCTAGACATTTTCGCTTCGCGTGGAGAGGAAAGGTCATTGAGGCCCACGCCGAAAGTCGTAGGTGAGGGGTTTGTATGCAGGAGTTTCTGGGCTGGCCGTGGCAAAGAAGGCGGCAATCAGCAGTCTAAGTCAACACTTTCCTGTAGCTGTGGTGGGGCCACAGGGACCGGTTTAGGCACCAAGCTCCTAGCTATGCCGGCTAGCTTGGGGGAATTTATGTTTGGTGGAACCGTTTTAGAATTCTCACGTGTATACAGTCTGAGGGCCTGCCTCTGAATAGGGGTTTTATCAGGGGTGATTTTTATGGACCTGAACGGAGTAGTTGATGCTATCTTAGAGTCACTCCTCCAAAACTGCTCTGCAGCAGCGGGGCTAAGGAAAGGGAACAATACAGGATATGATCTGCTTAACATTCATTTACGTAGTCTTAAACAGTGACAGGGATGTCCTGTCATATTTCAAGCAGAGAGGACAGTGTTTTTGAACCAGTCCAGTGGAATGCGGTCAGGGACATTGTAAACCACAGCATTAGACGATCTTAGGTTTCTCTGCTTAATTTCTGATGATATTAAGTCGATAGCCCGACAGACACCAGCGAGATTTTCGCGCAGTTGGTTCCGGGAGTCTTGGTTAGGTAGGTAAGAGGAAGTAGCTTTGCAATCACTGGTTCTATCAGTAAAAGTTTGTTGTTTATCTCATGAATCGCTTGCTCTAATTTCCGTACTTTATTATTAGTCTCCGCGAACACGTCTGTGACAATAACAGTGCACGCTGGAGGCCGGCCAATGGGTTGTAAGATTGTGGACGCGGCGCGTCTGGTTGCTACGATCTTAGCACGATTATTCCTAGGGACCGCCATCCTAACAACGTGGGACGATGTGTATAGCTGTATGGTTGTGTTACAAGGGATGCATCTAGGGGTGCCAAAAGTTTAGAGGGGTGGGTGGTGAAGCATAGGTGGACAGTCGGATGCTTATCTACCGAACAAGGGTGGTGTAGCGTTCCCCTTTCGAAGGGTCAGGTCTCTGCCGATGGCATACATATCAATTGTAAATGGCTCATTCCTTCGCAGCCCGAATATGCTTTGGTTGCAGGGCTCAACCTGATCCAGCAGAATCTTTTTCTTTTTTCGAACGGAGGAATGGCTGAGCCCGAATAGGTGCTTTCAATAGTTCTTCCGCCTGACCTTGATTTTCCTCCTTATGTTTTTCGTAACTGCTGGAAGCGGTCTGTTTATCCCACGCTCGGAGATCCTAAAGTAAACATGTCGCCATCATTCTGGCTTTCGCATGTGCGGACTAAAGTAAACCAAACTGAGGATAATCAAGCGCACGGACTAGTATGCATGGTTCTGCCAACGCTGTATTTTGCTTCCTTTAACGAGTGCTGCTTGGAAGTTGCTAGTGTGTACCGGTTTGATGCGCGAGCGAATCAGATCGTCTGCCTCATATGGACAGATTTATCCTTTAAATGAAACTGGGCTGGGTACCTAAAAGAAAAGAGTCTACCAGATTCCAGTTAGCAGGTGAACGGGGATCAAGATGAGTCGGTAGGAAGAGTAAAGAGAACCACGAATATGTCCACAGATGAATTGTCTGCGAAAAAGGAAACTAGTTCCGGTAATGTTCGGTATACGGATAGGATCGCTTATGCTGTTAGAGCGAGCAAACGGCGGGGAAATCTACGAGAGAAGGATCCAAGGCCGGGAAGAACGATACAAAGAGCGTTTATCGCGATTTGCCTGCCATAGAATCCCGCTACCTTCTGTTATCACAGGCCATATTATTAGGCAGTGTTATTGTGTGAGATGTAACCTTTGGAGAAATTACTCTAGTAATTGCTGAAATCCCAAGCCTACTTTGTAAGCACGAGTCCCAAAGAGTTACGGATCCTATATACGAATAAGTTTTGGAACTGTTAGTAGTCTGCGGATCTTAGTTTTGAGGGCAGTGTAAGACAATGACAAAAGACGCAACTGTTGGGGCAATGAATTCCACAAGGAAGAATAGTTAACAATGAAACCTTCGCTCTAATGCTTCTTCTTGTAATGTCATTTGTGAAAACCAGCTTGTCGTTTTGGATGGAGCTGGGGGTTATATTTCTCAAATGAGGGGCCGAAATGGTACTATTACCATTGATGAGACTACTGAAGAAGACAAACTTCGCTTTCGCACACCGAAGCCACAGAAGCTCAGGCTTCAGCATCGTACATCGTTTACTGTAACCTAGGTTTGATGAAATAATAATTAACCACTTCGTCAGTGCACGCTGAACGTTTTCGATTGCAAGTCTTTCGCACCGATTGGAGCTGGAGGAGATTAGAGAACAAAACTTTTAATGAGTCTGACATGTTTACTCTCGTTCAGCTTAAGTGTCCTTTGTAGCAACCCAAAAATGTCATTGGCTTTCGCAACTTGAGTAAGTTCGTGCCCCGAATTTTTGAAGCTGCGGGGATACTTTAGACCCAGGTCTCGAACCTCGCTGCTGATGGAGATGATTTGGCTACCAATTTTAAGCCGCTCTGCGGTACGTCGAAGACATCATTTACGTACAAGAGAAACAGCAGTGGGCCTATTACGCTGTCTTCTGTTACGCCACTAGTTACTGGTTTGGGGTGGAAGGCGAAAAAGTTTGCTTTCACTAACGGATTTCTGGATAAAGATATCATCGGAACCATGACATTATGGGATCGGCGATTTCGTAAGATTTGGTTTTTTCATCAGCCTACGGTTGGATACTCTGTCAAAAGTTGTTATCACATCCCAATACGCTGACATCACCGACTTTCCGGCGTTGGCAGCCGTTGCGATTGTATCTAAGCGATCAGAAATTCACGTGCAGCAAGATTTCTTTCCAAGAAAACCATGTTCACTAGTGTTGACAGGTTTGTGGTCCATAAAATATGTGATAAGCTGTTTTTAATCAAGCACCTCACGATTCTATAGATAACCGGGGTATGGCTGATTGGGCTCTAATTTGCCGGATCAAGCCCTGCGCCTTTTTGTATGGGGACTGTGACAGACGTTTTCCATTGGGAGGGAAAAGTACCGCAATGTTCAGAGAGGTTAAATATGCTTGCTGACAGTATTAGAATATCTCCATCATCTAATATTAAGATGGCTGGAGGTAGCGAGTCCGGTCCAGGGTGATAGCTGACCTGTATGCTTTTCACCAGCGAAGCTATCTCTTCCGGTAAGAAAGAAGTCCTTGAGATTGTTTCCGACGTCAGGCATGAAAGACACAAAATTAGAAGATTATTAACAGTTGTTGAGAATAAGGTAAAGAACCTGCCACATGCCTCAGCCATTTGCTGAGGGTTGTCGAGATATGTATTATTGTAGGTTAGGTAGTGAATAGATGTAGCCGAGAACCTGGCGTCGTTTAGTCTTGATTTAACTAGTTGTGCTAGAGCAACCTGTGATTTGGGCTGGTTTAGAGCACTAATTTCTGCATTTTACTACGGAAGTCTATTTCTAATTGGTTGGTTGGAATGAATCGCAGAGACAAATAAAAGTCACCGGTTCCGGGAAAACCTTTCTGAATTTTGGCAACTTCGCAGCTTAGTCGATCATGCCTGTTTTTCGTGAGTATCAAGTCAGTTTGGGCTGGCTTGAAACTGTCAAGGCTATCGTGCAGGACTGAATAAGGCCCATCAGTTGCCACTCGCACCTCAATTGCTAGGAAAGAGTCTCAATTACAACTGCGCAACAGATTTTGCAGGCAATCCCAGTTTGCGCCAAAGTAGGGTCTATCGATTGGAGATGGGATGCTACCACGGAAAGGTAGCATGAATGTGTAACTGACGGGCGGGTGCTAGCATCCAGGGATGCGCGGACATGCGTTAATTCAGTCGTAAATATTAAGTCTAAGATATTTTTGTGATCAGTCGGGTAGGCTGCGTGTGTATCCATCCATCATGCTGGATGTTAGCAACAAACGGTAGCAAGGAGTTAGGAGAAGTGAAGGTTGACCAGCTATTGCCTGGAGTATTGAAATCTCCCGCCACGAATTTTGGATCCAGTAGAGTGGAAGACTAATTAATTGCTTCAAATAGTAGTAGGAAATCGTTCTTGCAGGGGCCTGGTGAGAGGGACATGCAACCCACCAGGAGGTTTTCTCTGCCAATGTCAGCTATAGGCCATAAGGCATCTTGAACGCAATTTAACCGAGGGTCTTGGCATAATGTCGTTGGTATTAAACTTCGGACCCACAAAAGGCAGATGCCCTCATGCTGAGACGTGGGACGTTTTCTGAATGATGGATATACAGAGATGGCAAGTTTATCGTCCGTAGTGTCACCCTTTAGCCAAGGCTTGGTAAATAGTAGGAAGTCTCAATTTGAGGAGGGTGCTAACAGACGAGGAGATTGCATTTTCCCCGAAGGAGAACGGGCATTTGGCAGAAACCACGACAACTGCGGAGGATCAGCTGGATCTTCGGTCAAATTTTCCGGTTGGTTCTGCTTCTCTTTTGTAACCTATCTTTTTTGTGGGGGGAATATTGAATCGCTTAACTGAGGGGTGCCGGCCAAGGCAAAATAGTGAATCACTGTTAAATAATAGACCAGGGTAATATAATGCATCCATGTCGCATTCAGCCAAAGAGGAAACAACCGTCATGGGCAATATTGGTTGTGATATTTTTATTTAATGGGTGGGTGAGTAAAGTGTAGCGGTGCAGAAATTTAAACAATTTAGTCGTTTCATTAGCTGTAATGGGAAGTTTTGGTAGGGCCCACAAGATGAATCTACTGTTAGGGAAAGGCAGAACCCAAGAAAAATATAGTTGGAATGAGAAAACTCACTGCTACCGAGAATGAAGCAGCCTTTTGGAGGGTTGTCAGGCGCTGGAGCGTAATTTATAGGGATTGGGGGTGTATAGGCAATGAGAATTAAGGAATGGTTGGCGAACCATAGGTGACCGGAAGCTCGCGAAGGGTGGGAGCATGGCAGCTGAAAGGATGGTTTCAGAGAACCCTCTGGAAGGAATAATTGGCTTAGTTCTCCTTTCCCTCCAAAACGTGGTGAAGGAAGGCGACTGGTCCGCGTAGGCAGTAAGAATATCAGTTTATTGGTGATCGGCAGTTATGAGGAGGCCTTGGGTAAGAAGATGTGAAATGAATCGCTAGGGGCCGGTGGGTGGAGGACCGTTAAAATACCTAACAGACGGAATGTGTGGAGGTATTCTTCTGAAGATGGAACTTGAGATTGATAGATGTTGACCATGGGTTGTTGGTTGGTGTTTTAACAGGGTTTGAGGAACACTGGGGGGAGATGGGCATGGAGTTAAATGGTGATACGACATTTGGCTGATAGGTTCTATACTTCCTGGCATTAGGATTGGGTTTACGAGAGTGGATAGCGGTCGTGTTTCCGGAGAGTGGGCCCAAAGTGTGTAATGGAAACTCGGATACACCCCGAGGGTCTTCATTTGTGTAATCGAGGAGTGGCTCGGGGTTAGCCTTATAGAGAGAAATGCTATGTTTCTTATAAGGGCGTAGGCTCTGGGGTAGTACAAAGTCAAGCCGAGTTTTGAGCTGGCGGGACTTAGATAGATGAAGCTATTCGACTTCGAGGCAACGGGAGTTTGGCTTCCGGAAGTTGAGGCTCTAGGGGGTGACGGCGCACGAGGAGGCTGCCGGAGTGTCCTTTTCAAGGATTCGGCTGGTATATTGAGACTTATGGTGGGGGGATGGACTTAGTTGCCATAGCCCTGGTTGGAGGTATCTTGAGATGGCATCAGTCAGGGTCTTTCACTTGGAGGTTGTATAGAAGAGTGTCAAATGGTCAGATCCGGATCCACCGCAGGTGACTGGGCTGCAGGTGTCTCAGGCACAGATGCCTTACGAAATCTTTTGAGATCCAGTTTTGGGGGATTGATAGTGTTTTGGGGGCTGTGAGCATACTGGAGCAACAGGATTTCTTTTTGATCTTCGAGAAATCTCTTTTCCTAGGGGATTTTTGTCAGTAAGTGTTTTAATTTTTGTAAATTTGGTATTTTTTGTAACGATTTGGCCGTTTTTGATAAATCGTTTAGCCATATACTCATCCGAAATCAAGAAACTTGGGGACCCTCGTAGCGTTGCAACATTTTGCTTAATCCAGCACAGTCGCACTTGTGATGAGCCATATAAATATGTTAAGGATGCGTCACTTCATCATTTCTAGGGGCCACCAACGGGGAACATTAAGCGCTAGCGTTTTCGGCCTTTATTGGTCATTGAATCCAAAAAGCGACTCGTGGAATTTAAGTTTTCAGAAGTGGAAGGGCTTGGAGGTTCCATGAATTTGGTCACTGAAGATACACGCAAGAGTGTCTTCCAGTGACTAAACTTTCTTCTGGAACTTTGTTACCATCTGCTCAAAATCGGCGATATTTGTGTCCCGTCTGGTGCAAGTCTGCGAGTGTTGCTCACATCTGCGTGCAACATATTATTACCTTTTAGTTTCAAGTACAGGGTGGCCCGTTTTCTAGCCTAATCCACTGGACAAACTTATTCGAAGACATTTGGATTCTGTAGTTATGGTGCTAAACTTTAGTTCAGATAAAAGCTGGAAACCTGATCATCTGAGCTAGAACAAATTACAGGCGTCGTGGTCAGGCACACAGCAAGCCAAAAATCGATAGTCAGAAAAATTAGGCTAATGTCTCTGACTGAGGAAAAGATTCTACTTTCTCTAAAATTGCTAGAATGACAACCCAGTTGACCAACAGCTGAAGATGGCAGCTGGCACTACATGTCGCGCACCGCAGTATCCTCCTTTAATTGGGGCAAATTTGCCGACAAGTTTGGCGTTTGTATGGCATTCTTTGCCACCAGTGTCTCCTGCGGTACGCTTCGGTTACATTTGCCCAGGGTATCTCCCATTACTGCGGGGCAGATATCGTTCTTCAGTACAATTGTCACTACGTCTGTGGTTGCTGCCCATTTCCTAATTTAATTGCTTGTTTAACGTTTTGAGTCAAGCACCGAATATGGAACCATAGCACAAACTATTCACTCGTGCCATTTTTGCGTGCGGTTTCTTCGACCAAGTTGATCTCAGTGAGGGTTAAATCCCCCAGCACAGTGAATTGTGGCAAACTGATCATCAGGTTCTTTAGCAGCACCACCAGTGCACAATTCTCCGCCTTGTTCGTTCCAGTCCAGTTTCAGTTGAATTCTCTAGGCACAGGACAGTATCAACGTCGAAACTAAATCAAGCTTTTAGTGTTCCATCAGTGAGACGCTCAAAATTTGCCATCCAACAACCCAGTTTTGTTCTCCAGCTTCAACTTGGCCCGCCACAGAGGGCCCGTATCATTAAAATGAGAACGGAATGTTGATCTCTTCTCACCCACGAGACGACAGAACGTTGACTTTTTTACGTTCAATTATTATATAACAGCACACTGACATATTGCCGGCGCTCAATCTGTTTTTGCAGTATTCCGCAGCCTAACTGTTTAGTTCCGAGAGAAATTCGTACCTGACCCTACCTGGTGATGTTTCAGGGGCTTTGAAGTCTTCATCACATAATAACTCTGACGACGGCTCGTTCAAGTCCCCAGATACTTTACTGCAGCAAACGTTTGCACGCACATTTAACCCAGAGCAAAGCTGCCGCTGCTTTGCACCATCGCCTCACGTTCTATCCTAGGTGGATTGCCTGAATTTCGTCAGGATATTCCTCCGTATCTCGTACGTTTCCATCACACCGCCCCTGAAGTTAGGCTATTTTCGTCCTTACGGTGCATGACCTGCCTCTCTGTACCTCAGGGATTCTGGCTGAACATTGTCGAGCCGGGCCTCATTTTTATCAGATATTGCCCATGCCGGCATAAAGTGCTGTAAGTGTAGCCAATCTGTCGTCTTCTACACAAGGATGAACACCTTCGTTTTCCTAAGGAATACCGCGGACCGCGAACTAAAGAGCTCCTTGTACGCTTTTCGGGCAGCACCTTTGTTTTGCCAAGCTTACTTGCATTCGGGATTATCATTATTCCCCGATCTCTTGTCCCTTGATATGTCTCAGCTGTAAACTTAATCTTACCTCGCTAAAGTTGGTTCTTATGTCAGTAGTGAATGGGTGACTTTACCCTTCATTTACCAGGATATCACACTCTTAATTTTTTTGAAAAACTATTTTTGTCTCTTGAAACTTCCTATGATTACACGCTCATACAATCTTCACGTCATCCACAAGGATGAAGCATCGCAGTCCTGAAGGCACTGCGGATTTGTTTATGTTGAGAAGGAATAGAAGCGGCCCATGAACTGCGCCTGAGATATCGCACTGCATGCCACGAGGTGTAGGGAAACTTCGTCCCCTACTTTGATACAGAAAAATATATTCGACCGAAACTCCGAGATTTAGTTTAGTCCCAAGTCACTCACTCAAAAAGACTGGATACTTTTTAGTAGTAGGCTACGGTCTACCGAATCGATAGCCTCGCAGAGACAGCAGCGGCATGCCTACACAAATTACCCTCACCCGGTCTCGCCCGAACCTCAGTTAATAACTCTAGGAAGTTCGCGTGACACGATTTCCCCCGGTGAATCCATGCTGCACTTGTTGCGAAAGTGGAAAGGTCATCAAGTACTTACCGATTTCTACGCTCACGAGATTTTCAAGACATTTGTGGAAGCTACTTATAAAGCTCACTCTATGGTATTTTTCTGTATGTGTGCGGGGAACTCTCTTGCAGATAACCACCGCAGCTACCTTTTATTCCAACGGTACACACCCTGCCATATGGAGACCCAAGGACAGAATACATAAAGGTTCACTCGGTATGATGGCCAATAGTTCTAGGACAGGTGGTTAGAGCATATATGGTCGCTCGCACCAACTTACCATACTTGATACCGGTCTCGACTCCTCAATCGTCAATTGAATTTGGGTAAGTGGGACAACAAGCGGATATCCAGTCTTTATTAGCTGATAGCGGTTCCACAGGCACACGCTTGAAAAGTATTTGCTGAGGACCTTGGTTTTACTACTGATTTCTTATAACTCAACTCCATCCCCCAGAGTGGGCATCGGTAGACCTTTTCTAACCGCCCCCTTTCGACTGCGCACACCAGTAATATATATTTCGGGGTTTTTCTTTTACCCCTTTCGCTTAAGTTAACTCAAAATTCCTCCTGGACTTTCCTTGCACTTGTCGCTTGTGTACTGCCGACGGCTCCGTTCTTTTTGCAAGGAAGTTTCCCCCAGCTTCTGCTTGTGTTCTCTATTGATCTCTCAATGGTCAGAGTCCGCCAATCTCGTTCACTGTTTTGCTCTTCTCCTGGCGTGGGAAAAGCTCGTCCTAGAGCAAATAAAGGTTTTTCTTGGTCTTTAACCGGTTCACTTCCACGTCCTCATTCACACCACCAGTAACCCAGTGCAGCAGGTCTGAGCTAAATTTTAACTTCAACCTTCGAAAATTTGTATGCAATTTTTCAAGGACATTGTTCCGAAAAGTTGGAAGGTAAAGATGACTATATGATAACCAGTTTGTCTCAGAGGCGTGGAATAATTAAGCCCTGGACGACATTTTATAACTGGCAAAAACAGGCTGAAAAGTGATGGCCGTTTTTCAGAAGTTGACCTGATGTTTGCCCCCGGATGTTGAGTTAAGGTCAAAACGTTCAAACACAAATTACTGATCCCAATATTCTTATGCTTCTCCAATCATTCTTCCTGAAATCTCGTTGCAAATCCTGTCCTAGCATTCATCCCACGCTGCCGTTCGCGACCCACTCAGTTATACCCTTTCTTGGAGACTGGAAGTGTTAAACATCGGCGGTAGATCACATGATCAGTTATGACTGACTCCCTGTAGCATGTACATCGGGCCCGTAGACCAGAAGAGTTCCACAAACAGAACAAATAGTGATTTTATTCCCTAACCATTGCACTGGCTGTTCCATCAGACCACTGCAATCTGCAACTGTGAAGATGTCGGAAGATGAAAAGGAACGCGTTACAAATTAGGACTATGCAGCCTAGGACTGGCTGAGCCATATACCCTATGGGGAGAAAGCAGGCGGTGTTGGTTGCACACGTCCCGTCAACGAAAAACTACATCTAGCGTATATCAAGACAGTCGTCTGGTACCTGTAATCTTCACAAGAAACTAAATGCTGCCCCTGTTTCCATTTTTTGCTTACTCACAATAACACCAGCTGGAACAAATTCCAGACCGCCCCTCTCTCTCTCCGGCTCTTCTCCAGGCTCGCCACTGACCACAGATGCAACGCAAGCTATCGCCGGAAGCTCCACTTCATCCTTCGCGCTGGTTGTCTATCCCCGTCATCCTGACCTGACGCTCCAGTACCTGGCCGCGCGACCCTGAGACCAACCAATCCAAGCTAATGACCTCCCCGGGTGCGTCATCTCAGAATGACAAACGCGACTGTCCAAACAGTTACTAACACTAATGAAATACCGCGCAACCTCTCAACCTCTAGACCCGTACCGCCACAGAACACCATAAAATCCGATATTAAACAAGGACAGCACACAGGTCATTCACGGCAAGTGTATTTAAGGGTTGATTGTAAATCTTACACGTACTCGTTTACTTCCCGCCACACATCACAATCCGCTCCCAGCCGCATAAGTCAAGTGACCATTTTTGTAAGTTCCATTGTTTCACTGTCCACAATTTTTCATATATTTTCGTCCCTTAAATTGTCTGATGCAACCTTGAAGGTTTTTTGCCGTTTCAACTTATGCATTATTTTGGCTACTGAATGTTGTTGATTAACATTCTCCATCCACATCGCATGATATCCATTTTGATTTCTACTCTTCTCTGTCCAGTTACTGCATCCGTATTGATCTTCATCTTTACCATATTACCCTCCTGATTCTTGATGAACCCGGCCACTTGACAACACCCACCATTTCTTCCCAGCCAAATTATGCGCCGGCGATGCGCACCTTTGATGCATTTAAACATGGATTGACTCGCAGCGTACGACTCACAGTCAGCCCCGGAAAGTTTCGGCGATGGATTATCTAGCTTTGATTCAAGGCCCAAAAAATCGTGATTAGCTCATTTTATTGCAGGTTACGTTCACGAGAGCACAGACACTGCATCTCTACGACTAAATTTTTGTTTTCCGATTTCGACTGCGCCATCTGTGTCTAAATTTGATCTTGCCTTGCGCATGACTCTCGAATTTTGAGAAATATACCTATTATTATTATTATAATCCCATGAAAGTATTCTCGCCGTACTGTACAGGCAGGTTCCCTTGACCCACTAAATTCTGGAGTGATTAAAATCGCATACTCTTAGCATCAAATTGACTTCATCAGTTTCTAGCTTCACGCTTTTGTGAACTATCTATCCGTCGTCTCATTTTTGCTCATTATTGCTTATGCACACGCAAAGGTTATTCGCTTTTTTCAGGTCTAACCTTTAACAACTGCATTTATTTGTTGCTCAGTGTACAGCTGAGTCCCTGAGTATCAGTCTCGGCCTCATATGCAGGGAAGCTCTGCCTTCAGAATGCCCTTACACCTATATTGCCCGTAAACATAATACTGGTTTCCAACACAGTACCCAAAGTGGTGCCTTTTAGTCAATCTTTTCTATGAGACCTGTGCTATTGTGGCATTTCACCCTCAGGCCTAGCAGGTCGTTCCATCGAGTTATTCTTTATAGGTCATTCACCATTTTAAAGTACTAACGCATTTGCTTATTTTCCCTGGTTTAACCGGCAGCTACTTCCACCCTGGACTTCGGAAGCAGTATCCGATTAGCTACCTCGCGCCGGTTGACCCTAAAGCAAACCAAGTCAATCCTGTGGCCGCTTCGGGCACCTCATCTCAGATGAACCATTAAGACTGACCAAACCACTATTATTAACCGTACTGAAATGCGGTCAAATCCCCCCAACCTCCAGAACCCCACGGCCACAGAACGCCAAAACCTCAGATGTCAATAAAGTGCAAAACACAGGTCACTCATAGCAACTGTGTTTAAGTGCTGAGTGTAATTCTTACTCGTACTCGTTTTCTTCCCGTCACATCCAATCCGCTCCCAGTCAAATGATCATTTACCGAGTTATATTGTCCCGGCATCCACAATTATTCCCATGACTTCGTCTGGCAAATAGTTTTATCCAACCTTGATGGTCTCCCGTTGTTTCATCTTCAGCATTACATTGACCCTCAAATGTTGTCAATTACCGCATTTCATTCACCTCATATGATATCTATTACGATTCTGACTCATCTCCATCCCATCACATCCACAATGATCTTCATCTTCACTATATAACCCTCTTGATTTTTGAGCAACCCGACCATGTGGCAACGTCCGCCATTGTTTCCCAGAGAAATTTTGCGCCTGCGATGCACATCCTTGATGCATTTAAACGTGGATTGACTCGCAGTGAGCGACTGATAATCTGCCCTAGAAGGTCTTGGTGGAGTATTATCTGGCTTTGATTTGAAGGCTCGAAAATTCGTGCCTGGCCTATCACATTGCAGATTCTGTACTTGGGAGCACAGAAACATTGCATATTTATGTTTTATTTCTGTTATCCGCGCACCCACTGTGTCATCCCTGTACAAAATTGATCTTGCCTTGCAGACATCTATCGAATGTGAAAAATCTAAGCCATCTATCTACACGTGTTAGCTCTTTGGTGCTCGAACCCATGGAGACCAGATCCTTCAGTCAAGTACATGCGAGCTGCAATAATATGATTGATGCGGCTAAGTGAAAACATTGATGCTTTGGAGACCCGGAGGAATGAGCGCCGTCTGCTCTGGTAGATGTTTGAGAGCGATTAAATTACGGAGAAGGTCGTGGGTTCATTATAGCAATCACAAAGCTCATGACGCTCATATTACTTACAGAAATATTGGGGACGGGGTCAAATGAATGTAAAGCGGTTCCAAGTATGAGCCAGGAATGTATTAGCTCAGGGTGTACAGAAAAATCCCTAGTAGTTCTATTCATATATGCTGTCATTGAAAGCAGCGCGTGAGTTTTCGGGAACCATGAATAAGGGTACTGGTACATTGCCTCTTACGAATAACAATAGGGTCGCGAATCTCCTCTAATACAGCGGGTACCGCCAGGCGCAGCCAAACGTCTCTGGGATCTTTCGATTGGATGGGATGTTAGTTAAACTAGATAGGCTGAATGCTAAGGAAAGCGAAGTGCTGCAGCTTTCATGAGCACTAAACAAGCACAAGTTGGCAGGAATAGAGGCAATCCCACAAGCAGCTGTCCAGCCTGTATGGTGTGCCATAGAAACCTGTAACGGAGAGTCCACTAGGCCGGGAGAAATTTTTCAGGCAAGTTTTCTGTAAAACTGGATTAGCCAGGAAATGAGCTTTACATTTAAAGCGAGTAACTACGAATACCTATCAGATGTCACAAGCGGAGTACCCCAGGGATAATTTTGGACATATTATGTGAGTTTGTAAATTACTTGACACAAAGACAAACTAATAATTAATTCACCTTGAGAGACGGCATCAAGATTTTATGTAGAGCCCCAGGGCTTAGAAATAGATAAAAGATGGCGGGCCTGAGGGACTTTACATAGGAGTTTAAGAAAAATCAGCTGTTGGCCTCAAGCGTAAATCAGGTCAGCAATAAACCGTTGCGTAGCGCATCAGAAGACATTGATTTAGAGATTACCGTAACGTAGGACTTTTAGCGGCCTGCGCAGTGTTAAATAACGCTAAACAAGGCCGAAGTAGTACTGACAAAACTTCGTACGAAAATATTGAGCAATCGAAAGGAGGATTCTGTATTTTTGCAAAATTATCGAAAGTCATTTTCTTGCGCGCTCTGTGCATTCCTGGGCCTCACAATAGGGCAAGAATGTGGGTTGTATATAGAAGACCGAAGGCCTAGCAACCGGGATGTTGGCTGGAGAGCGTGCATAAATTTTTAAGCAAATGCTTCTGAAATTGGAACTTTGCTCGATGGATTGTTCAAGAGAAAGAGGGGAATTGATACAGAGGCCCGAAGTCACACAAGCTAACGATCATTTTGAGTTTGCTTTCACGTGTTACACCGGAAAGCACAGTCTCAGGCTAGAGAGGAGTCAACAAAGGTCAAAATGAGGGCGTGAATATTTACGAACCAGCTTTTACTGCTCTGGAACAAATTTCCCAAAATGGCTTTTCGCTACAGATCAATGAGAGCTTTCCAATGCGCTTTAAATCAATACTGTAACATGGTATTCCCGGTTTTTGTAACATGAATTGAGTCGGGGCACCCTGTACCGAACATGGATTTATTCCTCCAGATCGCCCGTTTAACCGGACTTTGATCACACAGCGCGGTCGACTTTCCGGCATTGATCACGCACGCGCAGCTTGCAAGCTCCTGTCAAAATATACCAATCCTGCTGCCGACTTCGACTGTCTTTTCATTGTGCCGTTCAAGCATCGGGGTTGTTGGTATTGCAATCGTAGAGAGCCGAGTCACAGTGATGCACAAATGGTCACAACGGTTAACAGCAAGCAAACGG
>LUCM01006220.1:0-108017 GCA_008360955.1 Fasciolopsis buskii
TCCAAAGCATGTTTCCACACCCGTGAGTTCTCCCTGTTCAATTTTCACTGGCAGAGTAGTAAATTAGGAAATGACCAAACGCTCTCAGTAATACTGAAGAAGTTGGCGTATACATTATAATTATCACATGTAAGTAGAATTGTCTTGGATTTTCTTATTTTACATGAAATAATTCACCATGTGATATCATCGCTCAACTCGCCCATAAAGAAACCTATGGAAGACTGTACAGCTGTTTTCATCCTTGTTAGGAATCATCCTATCAGCAGATGCAAATATCCACCGCGCCCGGAACCTGGGACCGCGACCCGGGACGAACGATTCTGAGTCGAACGCCTTAGCCATTTCGTGGAAAATTCAGTACTGCGGTTATCATGGTAGGTGGTCAGGAGTTTGTTTTGCGACATAAGGGAAGAATAGGTGGAATTGAGAAAAATGTATCAGTCATATTTCAATTGTCTATCATTTCGAGTCTAGGCTAGAGTTAATTTTATACGGGTTTGTAGATTAGTTGTTTCCTAGTTACCACTAATGTGGTCGTGTAACATTTTCAAACATCATTCATCTTGTTGATGGACACGACACGAATAGAACGTTGGGTAGTAATTGAATACTCCGTTCCATGGAAGCTAAAATCCTTGTGTGATGTCCACGTCGCACAACTTGCACAATTCTCGAAGTTCCGTGCAAGATTCCGTGTTTGGAATAAGTCATGTCATTCCAGTTAATCACCCGAAGCCTCAGAAATTTGAAAAAATGACCTGTGAATTAATCAGTGTTGGACATTCAAGTGGTTGGACGTTGGGAATTCAACTATGACTGGGCCCACGAATTTGGCTCTGGTGTCTGGTCACAAAGTTCTATGGGAACGCCGTTAGGGTTTTGCATTCCCTAGTAATATTTTGCACTGATTTTCGTAGTATAATCGACTCCAATTTGCTGAGCCATTCCCGGTAGGAGAGGAATGTTAACTATAAATGTTTGTTTGAAATGTGATATTCTCATTGAACAAAATGGGACTCATGAGAACGTTTGCCATCGTTCTTTTGTGCACATAGATTCACCTGTTTGGTTTATTTGCTGAACGATTATGCCGGAAGATACTCAATGAGATCAGTACGAAATTAAAATAATTTTCATCTGATGCTTTGTACACACGGACACTCTGAGTACGTTTGTCATATACATGCTGTTTGTTTTCAGTCGAACTGGTCGTAATTATCGGCTTAAATTATTATCCCTTATAATTCGTCTTTTGCTTCATTCGTTAATGAATTGACAGAGTACTGCAAGCTCAAGAAAGGGCTCGTGGCCACAAATGAACCTATGGGAATTAAGGAATTTTGGTGTGGTTTGGGAGTATTCGAGCCCTTGAAGTTCGGTTTGACATATGGTGATATTAACCGCCTGACGACAGCTTCCAAAACTTATCCAAATCCTGACTACATTTTTGTTTTAACTTGGACAGTTCACAGCAATCTGGCAGACATATGAGAAAGTGAAATGGCTTATTACTTTGTTTCCCTTGAGGCATATTGCTCTCCGGGTGGCAGACGGCAATTGGTGCTCAAAATGGTTTTGATAAAATAAATTATGAGACAGACTGATGGGTGTTGTGATAGATAGACCAGATCAGACAGGTCAGTAAGTATTTTGAACATCCAACTGAATTGACGTCCGCGCACACAAACGACTTGCACGTTAGTTCAGAATTTCCAGCAATCTGAGACACGGAGCAGTTGATGTTAGATATCCCTGTATTTGCATTTGTATGCTATCGGTGATAATCGGCAAGTAATTCCAATTGAAACATGGAAAGGAGAAGTAGATATGTACGAGGAAACGTCCACTTTCTAATATCGTACTCGAAGAGATCTAGGCACAATAGTTCTGGACGCCGTAACTGTGTATCAGCAGACGATAATTTCTGAATGTCAAGAAAGCGCAAGACAAAGCCCCGAAATAACCTCTTCCCCAAGACCGGATTGTTTCGTTCACCTTTACACATTTTTACGGACAGACGGATTACAGAGCAATCAGGCGCCTTATCCGAGTACAAAGTTTGGTGAAATTACTGACAGTATTCCATTCCAAGTTGCATCAGTCGGCCCTCTGGATATGCGTTTCGACCGTCCGATCTAGGGATATCTGAACGTCTTTGTGATCAAAAGGCGAAAGGGGTAGCAAATCCCAACTTCATTTGTCTGCACGCAACGCGTGATGTCGATTTCACAAAAACGGTGAAATCAAAATATCGTCATATGGGTCACGCATAATTCGGCGTGGAGCAGTTTGTACAATTTGAACGTCCAGTGATGGACAGATTTGCAGTTGGGAAGAAAGGTTCAGACCGGTCCACTTTGTGGGGGTTTAATTTACACGGAAAGTGTTTGTGTTACCGGTAAATTTGTCACCAAACTATAGATGTGAAATACTAGTTGCGAAATCCGTGAACACGACAATTTGGTAATCAAACTGTCGCATTCCCACGGGATACAAGAATATAGGCTACATGTAATAGGTATTGAATGGGAATTTTGCCATCGCCCTTTTTTACAGCTTATGAAGGAAAATGAAGCATGTTTTATATGGTACGCTGGTAATATAAAAGTAATCAAGAGGAAAATTGATGTTTCTCACTCTTCGGTTTTATCGATCAACAGTTGATCGAAATCAAGGCGCACGCAACAAAACGTGAAAAGTGGTGCGAAAGAAAACCATTAGGCAAGCAATCTGCGCTCCGACCAAATACAATTCTTCACTTTGTTAAACCTGATTCCATCAAAATTGACCAGATGAATACTCGCCCTATATCTGTAGCCTCAAGGACACCAGCATCCCCAACCTAGTGAGTGGAAGTCAGACTGTTCACTCATCACTCGATGCTTCCATTTTCGGGGATGAAACACAAATGAGTTAGGAATTTTCGGTGTATGGAAGAATCGGTTGACTACGTAGGAACATCATGCTGGTAGGGGAAGACTCCGAATTTGTCCGTGCTGTTTGAAATCATCCTTGATTCTATCTCATTGTGCTTCCATTCAACTGGACTTGTCTTCTCCAATTATCAAGTTTTGCAAAAGCCATACCCACATGCCGGTCGAGTTCATTCAAATGCCGATGTAGTGTACACTTAACCAGACATGAAGCTAATTAGTATTATTGGACTAGCCCTTTCGAGATTCCACGATTATGTCAGACTAGGTAAAAGACAACGTGCTGGAAGGAGGAATATCGGCAGGCATGCTGATGGCCAGTGCACAAGAATCAAACTAACAAATCTGCTTTAGACTAAAATTAATTTTCAATCAGTCGTCATGATGAGTGGAGAAGTGAAGTGGCTAATTGGTAAGAGTGCGATTAGGGTAAGTTCGAACAAGTTCAAAACCGTCAGTAAAAGATTGTATTTTACAGAACGTGACCGTAATCTAACGTTTCCGATTCGTTGATAGACCTCGAAATCTGCAGTATTCACCAGGCTGACAGCTTAGCTATCGAGGACTGTTGGGGTCCGGATTCATTCATTTATCTTCGATAAACGATAAATCTCCACAACATTCATGATCACGTCTGCATCAGCATTCAACGTGTCAGAAACATAGACTTTCCTCTCAAGTCTTTTATACGCCTAGATACGTTTGATATCAACACCAGCAAATTTTGAGTCGGATGAGAAGACCTAAATGAGAATGACCCCGAGGCCTGACAGATTTCAAACCGTCTTCTTTCAGAAGGCACTTGTTCCTAGTGGAGCTCCTGTAAGTCTTTTTAACGAGTGTAAAAATTGCGAAAAATCATGTTCACAAATCGTATATAAAGATCACATGAAATTACTTGTGAGCCAAAAGATTATATTGGCAACAAAACGCTTTAATCTCCGGTCATGCACTTCAGGTTTAATCTGAAATTATTTAGAAACGCCTCGTGCCTGAGAAGTGTATTTAATCTGTGAAACGGTATTTGCGATAATTACAGCAATCATTCCGAATTTAGTAAATTTGGACTAGAACCCTCATACCCTGCTGGGAAATCGGTTTTCATGCCTCTCCACATAGCGAAATTGGAAATATTTTCGTGTTATTTTTTTGATTATTCCTATGATCTTAATTGAGTAGATGAAACGCCATTGATATAAGCTTTGTAGAATGAAAATCCACGTTCACTTACTTGATGATTTACAAGGGATTATTATCTTGTAATGGAACTCGTGTTGAATTCATCAAGCACAATGACTTCACATTCCTCCTTATCCATTCCGGTGTTCTTCTAGTCGTATTTCACCGTCTCTTTCCCTCTTGCCTTCCTTGATATTAGTTCATCTAGTCCGAAAACACTTCCAGAAAATTCCCAAATATATGGCTTCTCTTTCGTTCATCTTTCTTGTTCGAGGCATTTTGCAAATTTTCTCCCGTATGACAAAGCCAAATGTGTACTTTTTTATAGCGTTCCAAGCTTCTTTATATCTGCTGCGTCCACTTTTATGGCTATTTTATCACCGCAACCAGCACACTTAGCGGAGAACGGGCCGGTAGCAGAAGAGGCCCAATATTCTGCCCCACCGACTGCATCGACAACGTCGGTCGTCTGGTCGAGGTATGTTCCGATCACAGTCTGTTTCTCGTGAATACCAACCTATGGTATGGAAAGTGAGGTCCGCGCTCACGTGGCACCCTACGATCAAGCATCTCTAACGGCTCTCGAGATTTCTGAATTGAAGCGCACAAATGTCATTAGTCATCCGGAATGGTGGGATTAAGTCGAGGAGTACTGATCATGCTGGTTCACATAATTGGAAATCAAAATCGTGTGCTCGCATTTTGTTTTGCGTCTAGTTTATGAATCACACCAAGTACGAACCCATAGTGTTCGTACACAGCACAATGTGGATACTAATCGTCGAGTATCAGATTCAGATGGAAACTTTCAATGTGGTTGTCCGCCTCGCATAATGCCCAGGATTCGGGCTAACCCTGGAAGATAGACGCGTAGAGTGTGGCAAACCATCGGCCAACTGACAGACACGATTCCAGCTATGTAAACCTGAACCCGACGTGGATGTCCTCGACTTAGTGACTTGTTTGGAAATATAAATTTTAGAATCGTTTTACATCTGACTGGATTTACTGACCAGTGTACTAAAAGACAAATATTGCAAACTACAATGCTGTCCGCACTCCAGAACTGAGTACAGGAAGCAAGTTTTTGGGGGTATTGAAACAAATAAAATTGAGAAACTATAATGGAAAAACAGTGGGCTGTTTGTATAAGTTCAATTCCGTGCGTTTCCACATTCATCCGTTGTATGAATTTGTAAATCGTGGTTCAATGCTATTCATTTTTGGCGACAGAGATTATTCAGAATGTATCTTGATGTTGCGAAACTGGACTTTATAACTTGTTACAAAAGCCACTTGTATTGCGACGCTGTCGCTGAAACTTTGATGACACCTGTACGAGACTCTATATGTTTTGTTTTGTTGCCAGTAGTTGTCGGAACATGGCTTCATTCAATTCAGGATGCCAAACAGTGTAAAACGTTTTATTCCATCTGTACTCCTCCAAAATTGGAGTACTGAAAAACTTACATGATCGAAAGATACAGTGAAATTTACTTTGATTACAAGTAGGACTTGCAAATTAAATTTTGTTTTATCACCAACGTTCAACCATCTGCGTAATTCTACCGGATTCGGCGAAGCATAAACGATAGAAAAACTAGAGATTTTTGTGTCTTTTCATAGAATATATAGTTTTGAATTGTGCTCTGATCTAGGAGGAAGGAGATCGGATTGAGAAGCGAAAGGGTGTGACCGATTGTCTGTTTCAAGAATGAGGCATTATACTTGTTTGATTGGTGAATACTGTCTTGAAATATGCGTCAAATAAAGCAAACGGATCAACGCACAATTAGTGCTTGTTCCGTAGGCTATTACAGTCGTCTACTTCTTAGGACTAGAAAATAAATCGGTTTCGGTGATTTATGCATTGTTCTGGACTCACATGTTTATTTTTTCTCGTTAAATGTACGGATTAGCTCGTCTTGCCTCGGTTAATGTCACTTCTTTGTACACTCTGCATTTTCATAGCGGTTAACGAAATGCTTATTATTGCTTATAACTGTGACCAGAATAATCGCACGTCTATATGAGAGAATTCAGCTGGCTGTCTTCATACTCGAACGCGATTGGCGGTGTTTGTTCTGGCTTCCTAACTCAAGATTTCTTCTCAACATTTACCCCCATCAGCGCGAACACACAGGCAAACCACTTCATTGTACCCACTAGTGAAAGAATGACAAATGAATAGGCTAAGTGACTAATACTACATAGCGAAACATCAACCACTTGATGAGTCATGCACACTGCATTACGTGGGTCGGCAGCAACAATAAGTACACTGGAGTAAAAAATTTCGTGAAACAAACCATTCCTATCTATTTGAAACGATCTGTAACACTGGTTCTTTCTTTAGTTGCTCTCAGTACCAACCATTTTTATATTGATCTCCTCCCTGAGCTCGTCTGATGCCCCTTCTTTACATCTGAATAGAAGGCTTCTTCGCCGAAGCCGCAAATGCTACAAGGCGGGATCGCATATGTGACGACTGTTTGCCGAGCAGTTGTACTCGATTTCTCGTTCCACCTCGAAAATTTCGGTATTCATCCGAACATATATTGGGTTCTAATCGTTAATACTGTTAGCCTCATTAGGCAGTGAGCAGCGGAGGTATCCGAGAAAGCAAGCTAAGATTGTTTGTTATGTGCCGTTAGAATAGTGTCTGCGAGACGGCTGATGTCCACTTGTGTGCTTTCCATTCAAAGGTCGTGTATTCACAGGTCTCGTATTTAGAGAATGATCCAGGTGAACAGAAGATATTTTATTAAATAACAGCTCCCTCATTTTGCGTTCTTCATGCGGATTCATTTTTTTGCTTTGTAATTCCCACATAACTAAGCCGCCTCATAGCACTGTACCATAGGCATGTCCTTTCGAGATCGGAGTTAGAGAACGCGAAGGTTTGGTTGAAAGAGATTGATAGCAAGAGAAATAAGCGGTGAGAATTTGTCAAAATCAGTAACCAGCTGTGACAAAAAAGGGCACTGCTAGCGCATGTTGCATGAGGTACATGCGGACAGATTCCAAGTTCTAACAATTCGAGAGATATTTTTACTTTGACAAGGAGAGCACAGTAAAAGAATTATATTTGGCATATTTTTTGTCTTTGAAGCCACCACATTCACAGTAAATTCCATTCTCGACAGGAGTTTGTTTGGTGAGGCCTGCCAGAGCAAATTCCATGGATCGTACAGTTTGTTCCACTTTTGTTCCACTGAAGCGTAAATCGGAAACTGCCCGGTAGTCCTTGTCTCTGGAAAGGCGGATTTCTTCAAACGTAGCATTCGTGAAATCATATCAGTTTGTGAAATATTCGTGGACAGAAATTAGTTGCCCGCAGTGAATTTTCTTCTTAAAACTATCTCACAAAAACCTAATGTATTTATATGGGTACCGCGAAATGAAAGAAATTTGTGCGCAGTTTCATTTTGTTTTAGTGAAATGGTTTAAAAATTTCTCATATTTGGACTGAAGAACATCATTACTCGGAGGTATTCATTAGTCCATTTGTACGAAACACTTGTATTAGCCATGACCATAAGGCATGAACTGTACTAGTCACCCCTATGATAACTTTTGGTTTCAATTGCTTATATTCGGCAACTTACTCACGTTGCACGAAAATAGATCATCTAAATAAACATGAAACAATCCCACCTCACCTGGACATGAAAACATGAGTATTCATGTCCTGTTTAGTCACAGCATCAAGCAAACTACCGGTCTTCTAACAATCCGCTGGAATTCCTCAAAATACACTGACAGTTTTTCTTCTTCTATGCTTATGAAATATCTGCAGCACATTTGAGTTTTATTTCCTTCCGTTTTCTAGGGTTACTTTGTAAACGATTAGAAATGTCCCGCAATAAGATCCACGTGACTTTGCAGGTAAAACCATATAGACGTAAGTAGTCAGTCCGACAAAAGATAGCCTGGTCACTTCGTTCAGTGCTCCAATATAGAAAGCCTAAGGGTGCTTTTTGTATTTCCAGCATCCATGTAGACGACAAACCTCCAGCTGAATCATTTTTCCTAAAACTGCCAAAACAGAACGGAAATAAATGACCGTGTTATTGAAAACCAAATTTGTCCGCAGTCTTTTCTAATTTTCACCTGAACTTTTCTTTTTTACAAAAGATATACCGTGTTCCGTTTAAAACCCGGACTATATGAAACCACTAAAGTTTGACACCAGTGTTTGGCAAGAGGTATCTTTTAGCTGTGATTATGCTGGCAAAACTTGGCACGAGAATGTTGCGAACCAAGGAGAAACAAGCGTTTCATATCCCTTGGAAACGATCATTCAATGGCTGTGCTTTGAAAAATTCTGCAAATTTCATCCTTAAAATGGTGTTCCGCTTCAGTTGTTCCAAATTAATACGAAAGCACTAGCTGTTTTCAAAAAGTCATTTCAATTATCTTTAATAGGCTTTTGAAACAACACAATTCGAGTCTGTCACATGCAAGACCCAGTCAGTAAAAGTATTCGTTTACACCAGGCGACTCATAAACTCTCCTAGATAAGGGCTTAGGTTTTTCCAATAAGTTTGGTGCTGTTGATCTACTTTATTGTTTGTAACTTTGAAAATGAAATCTTGTTACCTGGTCAAACTTGAGAAATCAGAGCTGTTGTTGCGATAGCCACAGGTGATCCCAGTACAGCTACAATGAATGAGTTCTTCCTAACTGTCAGTTTCCCACCTCATTTATCTGCACATTTCAAAGGTTTTCCATATGTACCTTCTGCAGTCTTACTCTGACACTCTTCACATAGTCTGCCAATCTCATCTGTGTTCTCAAGGCCACTTGATCTCGAGTCATCAATGGACCGTGGATTCCTTACATCGCTCAGTCGATACGTGAGTGCAGTCCAGTCGATCTTATTCCGATCGAACTTTTATGGCTCAAGATTCTCAGTGTTGAAAATAATTTCATCAACGAAACTGCAAATACGACACTTTAAATTGCACCGTGACTAGTGATCATCCACAGTGCTGAAGCGGCTGTCGCAAAATTCTCGAAAAATGATCGACAATCGCCATCACTCTGATCAGTGTTCATCATTCCTCCTAATGCCTTTTGACTGTCCCGCTTATCTGAAAAAGTCAGTCCCCTTGGTCAGTTTGAATAGAACGAATAGAAAGCACAAAGTGCTTGCATCTCACCGTCTGCTTCTTCTATCTGTCCCGATACTGACACTGGAAATTAACTGCCTTATCTAGCCATGTGGTTAAGCCAAATAAGTTTCAGGTGTCCTATTTAAAGCGATTGTTCAGCACTGGCTGGTAACTAGTATGATTTGCTCACTGTCGACGAAACTGTAGTGGTTCGATGACGTCTGCGCTACTTTTAACCGATTTGACCTATCAGAGTGAGCGCGGACTTGGGTTGCGTGGAAGCTCGAGTAGAAGTGACATTTAAAACTGTTTTGCTGCTATTGTGTACCTACTAAATTTTGGCATTTAGATTATCCCGAAAACAATTTATTTTGTCCGAATTCTTGACTACTGAGTTGCTGGTTTGGTTTGGTTTGACAGGTCAGTCTCCTTAGGGGTTTGTGCTCAAAGTGCGAACGCAAATGAAATGCTCTATTGTGCTCTATTTTTCTTTTTTGCATTAAACATTTTGCTTTCCAAGTTGAGCTAATTACCTTCGGTTTGGGAACAACACAACTTGGCGAACAAGCTCGTTTCCAGTTATTCGTATTCATGCCAATACATAACATTAAATATGACTGAAGATGGTTCAAGGTCTTTTAAGCTGCTTGCACATCAAATATTATTACTAAAAGACGATGTCCTATTTCCGGCATGTAGGCCATCAAGTCACATTCTTGAAACCTGGGCTTAAGTTGCTGATTTTTTATTGCAAACAATACCGGTAACCATTCGATTGGTCAGCAGCTATCAAGAATATCTTCTCTTCTAGAAAAGAGCCATGATTACTTATTAAGCTCCTTGTATCGTCCTAGCCGGAATCAGTGGTTGAGGAAAGCCTCTTTATCACATCCAAACGAAAAGCCTAGCAACGAGTATCCACACCTGACTCCCGGTCAAAAGACAAATTAATCGAAATGTGCATGAAGACAATATTTAACAAAATTCAAGTTCATCATAAAGACATACCTTCAATCGTGAGCTTAGAGCACTAAACGGCAAGAGTCACCAAAAGAACCCTCCAACAATGTCTAAACCAGCGGACAAAACACTTTAAGGTAAATAAATAAGGTGGATTGGCCAAAACTCGATTTCTTTGAGTTGTGTTCACGTGACCATACAATGTTTTCAATCAAGAACTGTGGACACTAATTCGGTAAAAAGGCTTCTACCGCGAATAGGTGAAAGTGTGCGACTTGCCGATAATGGGCGTACAATACAACGCTGGAATGTGATCCCGAGCATTGGTCCATCGTTTAGAAAAGAAGCGTAAGAATGCGGAATGCTTATCAACGTTAATTTCATTTGAGTTGGATTAAATTTTTACCGTGTTAAAAATGTTCAATATTCAGGTGGCCATTTTGCACTGTAGTTCATCGAGTACGGTGAATGTGGGCATTTGGTAGAGTTAGCAGTAAGTAAATTGTTGGAAAACGTCTCAGTTTTTGAAAAAATCATCAAGGAGATATTTTAAAATAGAAAACAAACCAGGTTACACTTTTTAAAACAAACCTTTTCCCTGGATTGCAATCCGTATTTTGCTTCCTGAAGGCAAAGCTTTATCTGTAACACGTTTAGAATTATGTAACATCCTTTTGGTGGATGACTGGTTAACGAGAGCAATGTTCGTAACAGGATGATTTTAGCCATCCAGTGATATTATGACCAGGTGTCCTGTTGACTCCGGGCAAAATACTGCGCCTTAGATCGGAAAGCGTGAGAATAATCTTATAGCCCAAAATACCAAAGTACATTCTAATTAATTAAGATTCTGGCTGATATCCACAGCAACCGATGCGTTGCCATTTAGCCAAATGAAACGGATGAGTCCAATTTGCTTCGAGTTAGTTGCGATCAAAATCTTTTAGTGAACTGCAATTTGTCTGTTTCTCCAACTCATTGCGGGAAATCTTTTGACATTTTTACTAACCGGCACTGGTTTAATAGATCTCATTTAAGATCCGCTGAAGTACAGGTTTGCATGATACAGTGAATAATCGTAGTAAGTCATTGCTGCCCTGCTAAGACAGTCAGTAGTATAAGTGTGTGTTGTTCTACCTACTGCGGTCGTGGTTACCGTTCTTTTCTACCACAAGAATTCTTACAGGTTTTGAACTAAGATCCGTTCCACTGTACTCCTATTCTGATTCTGAGTAATAACTTTGTATCTCGGACCCCATTACTTTTTTAACATCCTCTGGGCAATAGTTGTATTGACTAGAATCTGCCGATCTCTTCTTCCCTGAAGGGCGCTGTAAAACGAATTTTGAAAATCAAACTAAAAGAGTCATTGAAGTTGGTGGCATGCGTAATCTGGAAACTTACATGAATAATGTGTGATAAGGGATCTATACCAATTCCTGCATTTCATTTTGAGATACATCCAAATCGTCGGAATTATGTCAAATATATTCCGAAATGAGTATGAATAGGCTTCTGTTTCGCGGAGTTCTTCGATGGGATATCTGGTGGTGTAGTTCAAAGAAATACACGAAAAATCAACACACCTACCGTAACTGCGCACAAATGTGCCCACGTAAAACGGATCACGGTTCAGACGTAATAAACGAGATCGTAATAAGTCAGTTGAATGACATTACCGAATTGTTTTGACGCAATTCCTACTGATTTTGATAAGGTTCCGAAGTGACGTCAGTTGCATATAGGCATGACAAATGCGCGCTAATCCACTCGCATTGTCGCTTTCTGAAGTCCCACTACTGGCTCACCACTTTTGCCTTGGAGTTTCTAGCTTTGACGTGACTCCTGAACCTCATCTTAAAAAGCTATAGTTAGTGAACGAAACCTCCGCGAGTGTCGCAAAACTAAAGAACTGGAAATCTATCAAAGTGTGTCTACACATTCTGATTTGAAGTCGAAAAATGAACGGAAGATTGTACAGGTATCAGACATAATTCTACACCACAAGTACAATCGAGATAGTCGTTCACAGTTTTCGTGTGTGTCTACTGCACTATCTAATTACAATTAATTTCACAAGTAATCTTCATGACCTGATGCTATTTCAAACTAGTTCAACACAGATTAGTGGATAACCGAAACTTTGCAAACACCGGTCACCCGTTCCTCTTTATTTTTCTCCTTTGCTTCAGCCGTTCACACGATGTGATCGGTTAATCCAATTAAACTGCTACACAGTGATCTCACCAGTTGTTATTGTTTTTCTACTGGCATAACACTTGTGAACTGAGGACGGACTGGACCGAATGCATATTGCTAGTGTCAATATAAGTTCGACTGTACGCCCATTCGCATTGTGTGATTATCACCAAAGGTGGTTAATGTGTAAGGACACCGAAGTTGAGGGATAGGCCAAAGCCGCTATACTGGACGTATGTGACGATTCATCATTTTGGGGTCTGCTGAGTAAATCAGTGTACATAGAAACGAACACTTCATTTCTATCTGCACTCTAACCTCCAAGTCCTAAAATGTGGTCATCTGACCTTCACAAATTTTGGTTGATGGCGTCTATGAACACTGAACCCTAATGCATAACATTCAATTCACAATTTTACATAGGCAGTGTCACATCAACTGTCAAAAGATGACCCAGCGTACTGCCTCCAGGCGTTTGATTCCAATAAACTATTAGTCATTATAATTTTTTCGACACAAATTACGGGCTTTCGCTTTATTTGACATTTGACTAATACTGTTCTATACTCTTGTTTATGTTCACATTTGTCTGACGTGGAATTTTAGAACTTGCTTTTACCATCAGGCATCTAATTCGGCATCAGTGAAAACGAAAGCAAAAATAACTTTAATGGCATTGTGAGGTGTGACAAAACACATTTGTAAATGAGTGAAAGGCAGCATTGCCCAAAAGCTTGTTTATTGGCTAACAATCGACTACCTGAATGGTAACAGCAGCGCATAAGGAAAAATTGTTTGTTTTAAACCACCACTTTTACTAATTAAAAAACCTGTTCTGTAACCGCCGTAAGTACTGCGAAATACGGTCGCTGGAAACATGAGCGACGAGGTGAAAACAGTAATAGGAACCCAATCAGTCAGACATCCTTTGCATCAGTAGCGTTTACGTTAAAGTGAGGTATTTGGTAGACATTTGCTGTTAGTTCAGCTGCCACAATCGATTTATACTTGAGTGTTTGACTGCATCCTAAAATAGGAGCGCAGAATTTAAAAACCTTGCGGCTCATGACTGAGCTTCCTCGAATGTTTATTGATATTGATAATTTACTACTTTGCAATGTCAAATAGAGACTAGAAATGTCTTTATCAGTCTGATGGGAATGCCAAAATCTGCAGTGGAATAAAACGGCGGTTGCTGTGCAAAGTGTAGACATTTGCCCGACTTGTGGTTTTTCCACTGGAGGTTGCCTCCCTAATCTTTCATTTTTAACTTCGACTGCGGCATGTTAGCTGAACTAGTCATTCCGGTTCGCATTCTTGGTCATTATAAGCCCTTTGTGTGGCAAGCTCCACGCTCGAGTTTAATGCATTAGACCTTCCTATAGTCGCTAAGTCTCACTAGAAGATGAGGACAGCATTCGTGAACCTAAAACTTGGATTTGAGAAAAATCATACAAGACCTTATTAGGTCAGATACTGCGATAACCCGGGAGATGACGAATCGGTGTCTACCACCAAAGTGATCTGGGGGTTTCGGGTTCAAACTTTTGACTATTCTAGGTCGCAGATGCTTAATCCACTTGATTACAGATGATCCGATTCGGTTTGGCTACCGTTCTCGGGAGGTAATGTTCAGTTCGGTGACAAATTTAAACTTGCACTTCTCATCCGTTCAAAACACAAAATTCTGTTTTTATTAAAGTACTGTTTGAACCTTGATGACAAGTTGATAAAGCATAATAATAATAATAATAATAATAATAATAATAATATGATGATGATGATGATAATGATGATAATTTGAATTAACATTTTCCCTGATAATCTGTGAGCAACGCTGATTCTTTCTCCTTGACCCATTAGTTTATGTAATGATTTTATCATGTAAAAATTGACATTACAGTTTTGCTTGGCTGATATTCATATTTATTACCGTTAGCTGTTATTTTTAGATGACGGTTCAGTTTTAATCAGAATGTCACCCCTCAAACATTGCGTGGGAGCTGTTAAAATCAAGAAGTGGATTACTTCAAAAATCGCCTATGACTATATTTTTGCTTTTCCCAAGGCTTTGATTATTTAAGGTACGAGGCACCCTATCCCTAAAACGGATAACAGGTTATATAAGGGTGATTTCAAAAATTGATGCTGCTACAAAAGTGACAGGTACAGCATTAACAACACCGACTGCTACTACCACTACTACTACTACTACTATTACTACTACTATTAGCAGTACTGCAACTACTATTACTAGTGTTGAAGTGATTGAATTCAACAGTTAGTGACTTCACTTCAAAGCAGTACTCGTGCATGTGTGATGGATAATGGTTCCAGTAGGCGACTTTCCTACCCAGTGTGAAACGGAAGCGAGAATTGCATCAAAGTTGGCAATAAAGTTTGCCCGTCCACAGCATTCACAAAACTAGGTGCAGCGCTGAAAACTTTTCATCTAACTAGCGCGAAAGAATGGTATTGATAATAAAAATATCATTAAAATTTTCTGAATACAAAAGTTGGCAAACTTTTTACACAAAACCGTCATTATTGGTTAATTGCTCCAATACGCTAACCAACAGTAGTATCGCGTTGTGCGACTGCCGAAGGCAAACTGACACAGTTTCCCGTGAAACGAGCCATAGCAGGATGCAGTCATAGCATTGACAACACTAAATTAACACTCCCGCGGGGTTCTGTTTTGAACGGCGTTGCTCAATCCGGTTAGATAGTAGCGTTTAGACGCGAAGGTCGCCATTCTGAATCTCCCACCCCACCCCCCGCGATCACGTGTCCATTTAGCAGAAATGGAAACCCAGCCAATGAATGAATGTCAAATGCAATCTGTCTTTCGACGGCCAGGGATGATTCACACGTTAAATCCACTGAGTTATCCAAGTGACCTTGCATTACACTAGATTTTTACACCCAAAGCAATCCAAAGCAAACAGCAAGTTTTCATATCAAAAACGATCACCAGTATTCTTTTTTTATTGTTCGACTAAATAAACCAGCTCCGTAATGCTTATTTTAGTTTCGAGACAGTCGTAAGTAAATCACTTGAGCACACGAAATGGACCATTCTAGTCATGAAGTAAACTTGCAAGCAATTGGATTTTTTGGGTCCTCTATAGCCATCACAACCATATTCGCGAAACAGAACGCAGAGGTGACGAGATTTTCTCCGCCAGTTGCTTGTTCCGTCAATCGATAAATAAATTAGCTGAAAGACAGACGAGGGATAAGAATTAAAAAGAGTGATTAATTGATTTAATGCACTAGAAAAGCGTTGCAGTCTTGTGCACGGATGGCGTCATCTACTAATCATTAAGGTAACTCAAGATCTCATGCAAGTTTTTGGCGCACGAATAAGATAGATATTCCGCATGAAAATTGCTTCAGGCACCGATGATTTTCTTCATCTGCCGCAGTCTATACAAAGTTACAAAGTAAAGTCAGCCGAGTTTTTCTGTGGGATTTGTTGAGTTGGGCGTTCCGATTCGTTTTCATGGTCAGCAAATTGCGTACAGTGATAGAAAATGTGAAAATCTTATAGGCATTCTGATGTCCCACACATATGGTATTGACCGTTTCATTAAACAGGATGCAAACCGAAAAAATACCGAGGGAAATAATGTAACTCTTCTCTTTGGTATGAAGAGTATGGCGGACAAACAGTGGAATAAAAAGAGAAACAATATGGTAAGAAGCAGGGCTACAATCTTTATACGAAACTACCCGATCCTTCAAAGTTAAAAATGATTCAGCAAAGTGGAAATAACACTGACAATACGAGGAAGACAGCAAAGTTTGATGTTCAAGGTCGTCTTGTGATGTTCAACAAGCTCAAATCTAGATAGATGAACAGCACAAAGGTCACTAGGTCATGCAGAGACTAGTTATGTTCGGAGCAATGAGAAAGGTTAAGAGATAGATCGCTCATTTCCGAAGCGTTCCTAGTATTTTGAAGATTTAAGGACATATCAATAGGTAGAACTGGTAAAAACTGACACTTACTCACTAATCCACTCTCACGTATATGTAACCGCACTCAACGACAGCTTAACCGGAGAACATTTCACACACATCCATATACACACAGGCACTCAGCTTCGTGACACCCCTTTGCTTGCAACTACTATCCAGAATAATCTGATTGAAAAACCATCCCAGATGAAGGTTACCCACTATAGCCGAAATGATGGAAAATTTAACTCTCCGACGACTAATTTGCTATTGGTCTTTTACAATGTACATACATGAAAGTTTGACATTGAGAATCGTGTTTTCGATATACATCGAACCTGGTTCCTTCAGATTCGTTAAGAGATGGCTGTATCTACCGTTGCTTAATTTCCAGCGGTGTGCCAAAAGAACCACAGCCCACCGATATGAGCTTGTGGCTCAGGAATTTGAACACATGGGCAGTGCTGATGCATTGATTTGAACCTCAGCAGTCCTTTCTGTTTGGGGTCGACTCAACGAATAGTCCTACGATTGCAAGCACTATAATTATGGTAAAATGTGTCTTACCAATCAGTCACGTTTCGTCTAGTCCTACGCTAGTATGCAAGCGATGTGTCACTCTGACAAAATCAATAGTGGAAGTACGAAGAAAGACGGGAAAGACATAGAACATAGCAATGCGATAATTGCTTCACTGTAAAGATGGAGATTCCTCCTTACTATGAGGTCACGCTTATTGTGTTTGAGCTTAAGATTGTCGATGTTTCATCATCATTCGATTTGGCTTTACCGGTAGGAACTTTTTGTCACTGCAAGAGGCGCCGATCTTCATTCAATGCTTGCTCTTTAGCCGTATAAAATCCCAGTCAGCATATTAATTCAATTGTTCTATGGGGAAATGTTGAAAAATCATTGCTTTTCATGGCGGCCATTAGCGGGTCGATTGTCTTATTAATGTTCACTCGGTCGAATCGCTTCGGTTTCGCATCCAGTGGCAGTTGGTGGTAGATGGCTGCACTTCGTCTCTCGGGCTCGTTACCAGGCCTGACCTAACGAAACCTTGTGTGGTTCGTTGTCATTCTAGTTCTCAAGATCGTGGTTACCTGTTCTTCTCCACTTCTCTTATAGTGGGTTCAAGTGGCCATTGAACGCCCCCTTCCGCTACACACACGCTTCTCACATGCTGCGCTTGTTTACCACTATGTGCTCCGCAATTTCGCGTCCTCGAAAGTATACTCACTGAAATCGAATAAATGTTTGCGTTCTGTTGAAGCCATTATGTTTGTTCATACGTGGCCTATTCTGCTGTCGTTGAGCTCCAGAGAGATCCCCTCACCCTCTTAAGTAACACCATATTTTGCATGACTACATTCATGAGTTTGGGGCGAACTTATTCGCAAGCCCATGTGCGAGTACGAACACACATACATGAACAAACATGAGTAGAATTTTCTAATAACAACTTTGGAACACAGTTCTGTTTATCGAGTGACCGGAATGCGAAAGCCATAAGAGCCTTTCAAGTGTGTGATCATTCGCTCTTCAGAACCACTGTGATGCAAAAGAAAACGCTATATCGTAGCTACGCGCACATAAGCACCTCGTGTGCAGCGCAATTTACACTTTAAGCAAATAGGAAATAAAACCCCGCTCTGACTGATGTTGAAAACTAGATGGGAAAAATTTCTGTCATTCGAATTACGATCTTCCTCACATGTGATTCCAATCACACATTGCTTGAAGAAATGAATAATGAATGGAAGAAACCCAGTCGGTGTATGTTTCAACTTTGCAATATTTCCTCACAGTGATTGCGAGTGGCAATCCTTAAACAGATAGCAGTAATGGTTCAGTTTGTTTGGAAACACTGCGAATCTAAAGTTTCGCTTCAATTTCTCACGTATTAATTATATCTAACAGTCAAGTGGTCGCTTCGTTGATGAATGCCACAGTTTGCCAATAATATAATTTACTACAATATAGTAGCCAAAGGAGATTTGAGATGAACTGACAAAGGGAAAAAGTGCAAAGGCGAAATGACAACCATAAGATAAAATATTATTTGCTATTTCGTCAAAGTTTAATCCACCTGCAAAATGAGCACTGCTTTTCATCACCCAACGCTAATATTCAGGGAAAACTTTCTATTTGCAATTCTGGCAAGAAGTATAGCAACTGGAAACGTAGAGCACGTGATTAAATTCTTGTACTTTTGTTTTCAGGCATCCGGAAGATCAGTGGAATTAGGCAGATGAAACGCCAGCTCTCACAAGCTGAATGGCAAACAAACGGAAATGTGCTTCTACTACGAAAAGCTTTATGAAAATTGAAACGTACCATACTGGATAGTACAACACGAGTGAAAAGTATTTATTAGAGCTTTGGAACGATTAGAACTTCTCGGCAGTTGCTTTTTAAAAAACGAGACGATAACACTTGCATTGTGCTTAATAGAGCCGCAAAAGACAAATTAAATTGTGTTAGGTATACATATATAGCATGTTAGGGAATGATGTTCTTTTTCGTAGCCAAGGTCCAGCAAGATGGCATTGGTTTGCACTTTGAGCAGGGCAATTTGATCGCAAACGTTTCTCCGCCAGTCGACGTGACATCTTCGGTGATATGATATTGTGGCGAGTGTTTGGTTGCCTTCGTTTGCCTAAATGGGTCAACTAGTCTTTTAGTCGCTGTTGATTGACTGCTCTTGGTGAGACGGAGAACGGGAGGGTCACAAGTTCAACTTCGATAACGTGTGGATCGTCGCCCGGAGAAGAACAAAGCGGTCGAAGCTTAGCACTTCTCGGAAAGATCGATAAGCAGACACGTCAGTCTGGGACACGTATACCTATCGATCCGATCGAAGGATCGATCAGCACAAATCAGTCAAAACGGACGTTGCTTCAGCCCACATCATGTCAACAATAGATGAAAGTGAGCAAAACAGCTGGGCTGCATCTTCAAACTGCCACTTCATCAAGAACAACCAATCAACGCCGATTATGGACTAGGTGATCCATTTAGTCGGATGATGGCAACTAGACGATTGCCACGATAACATATCACTGACGATGTCACCTCGATTGGTAATGAAAAGTTTGCAATCAAATAGCCCAGCTCAGAGTACAAACCGATGCCATATATATATGCTTTAAAGAATGTCATGTTGTGTTATTTGTATATATATATATATATGTATGTATATATAGAAGCAGGAAGTAGTATCTGGATGCGTAAACAAAATTTGCCCGGGAGCACACGACCGGTTTCGCGGTTATTGTCGCTCGTCAGGTATGCGTACCCGATGCTCTCTTGTCCAAACATCCACATACTTGTACACTCCGAATTGATATGTCTGTCTCATGAGAATCGAATCTGTAGCATGAGGAGTGTGCATGGAAGCTGTTCGTCGAAGAATATATATTTCGATGTTGAGATCCCTGAGAGCAGGTTTAAGCAATTCAGTTTTAGATGCAAACTTATTTCATGGTTTCTGTAGAAAGTTATACGTATCTGTCATGCGGACACCAGCAAGACCCGTGCTTGCAAATGCTTTTGTAGTGAAGCTGGAGTGTAGTCCACTGGGTTCACCATCTGTGGTTTAGATTTATACAGCAGGTGTATGGCTTACAGGTTTATCTTTTGCTTAACGTTGCAAATTCATCCACCAGGTTCGCTATCGAGTTGCAAAACGGCAATTTCCTCGTGTTCGCGGATGCGTGCCTGCACCCGGGGGAAACAATCCTACAAAAAGGAATCGATTGCTCAGATGTACTTAGCTGGGACTATGCACGTATTTCTCGATCTTTGTCCCCTTCTGGTAAGGAAGGAATTTGACAAGCCCTTCGCATTACAGTACCAGAAAGGTTAACAGTTCAGGGAAATGTGATAAGGAACCGGAGTACCCACGGGAAGTGCTGAGGTCACTTTTTCCGGGATAGAATTTTTCGCAGATACACCGCTAAAACATTTTATCGATTGTCGATATGTAAAGAACGACAAAATGTATATTGGCACCAATTTTGGCGAGGATTTTGATGTGCTAGAACACTACCTACCCAAAATAATATGAAGAACCTTGACAGAATGATTGGCGTGTGAAATGCCACAGGCCCGCAATAACTAAAAAACGTTTTATCGGAAGACTTCTGGTCGTCGGCAAATCGGATTTCTTAAAGTCTAGCAAGTATGGTATGCGTTCTGACCAAGTAGCATGCACACTCTCGAAAAAATGGGTTCATGTAAAAGACCAAATCCTTCAGTGGTCCAGGGACATGTTCCCTGGCACCTCTTAAGATTTGATGTTTAGTCATTTAAACTTTTGTTGTGTGCCGTAAACTGGACAAGAGACAAGGTGACTGTCCACAGAAATGATTTCGCCTTGCAGATACATGATAAATAAAAGAAAGAGAGCAGCCCTAAAACACTTGGTTGACAGTGTACACCAAATTGATCGGGCGCTCATCTTCAAGACAATCTTAGCAACATTCAGAATTAAGGTTAAAGGAGAAAGCAAAAGGTTTCACAAAAGTGATGGATCGACAGCAATTGGACCAACGAAACGTCCCGTTTCACGCTCAATGAATATATGCTGCTGATGATTCCTAAGAAGGTGGATTTTGACACTGCACTCCGAGTAATTTAGAAAACTGTCAGAACTATGGGGGCAACTTAATCTTGTGCAATTTTCGCTGTTTTCATGGCCAAGAAAATTAGCGCTATGATCCTTGACTCAGGTTCATTTTCTACCACCAACTTTCAGATTCATTTTAATTTCACAATTGATTCTTTGTCTTTACACACGCCTCCAATCACATCTAGCCTTTGGACCAAGAAACTACGGTCAGTTGTCAGGCCACCAAGTTCGCTTCATTTGTCCACCTATTGAAAGCATTCTGAACCAAGGCAGTCAGTATCAAGTGCACAGTGTTTCTGTCTACCAGGTGGTGCATGTAGCACGATCGCTTAGTCCTGAGTGTATGGATCAAAGTGCAAATGACGTCTCATATAGGAAACAGCTAACGGGTTTCAAACCTCCACAAGGCGAAGCATTTAACAAGCAACTAGCAGTATCGCACGCAAACTGAACACGGGTTCTATAAGCAGGTGGGACCAAATATATACAATTATACATATATATATATCTTATGGAGAAGGACTCCAACTTATCAGATAGAACAGCAATGTCTAAGGACGATATATTGCATTTGATAGAATTGGGCATGGAAACATACCTACAGTTCAATGGGACGGTATATAAACAAATAAGAGGAACGCCCATGGGATCACCCCTATCAGGCTTGTTAGCAGATGCAACCATGAAACAATTCGAGACAAAGGCATTCGAAACAAACCGCCCACGCTTATGGATCAGATATGTTGATGATACATTTGTTGTGTTAGAAAAAACAGAAATGGACCAATTTCATCAACACCTAAACGCGATAGTGCCCAGCATCAAATTCATCAAGGAGGAGGAAAAAGACTCGGCTCTACCGTTTCTCGACGTACTAATTATGAGGCAACCAAACTGGAGCATAGAGACAAGCGTCTACAGAAAACCGACGACGGCGGACCGCATACTCAATTTCAAAAGCAACCATCCAACCTGCCACCTAAAGAGCTGTGTGCGTACCCTATTCCATCGAGCCGACACACACTGCAGTACACAACACCTACGGGAACAAGAGCAATCTAGGTTGTTCAGGTTATTTCCGGTCAATGGATATCCAAAGTCTTTCATCATCGCCTGTATTCGCAGAAAGCAGAGGGCAAACACTAAGAGGACCAGATCGATCGTGGTACTTCCATACATACGGGGAGTATCCGAAGCGGTCGAACGCATCCTACGTCCACTACATGTCACAATCGCCCACAAACCGACCGACACCCTGGGATCTATTCTATTCAACGGAAAAGATCGCGTCGACCAGCACGACCAGTCAGGGGTAGTTTATGCCATTCCGTGCCTCGGATGTAACAAATAGTATGTCGGTGAGACAAGCGAACAATTACGCACACGCTTGCACGACCATTGATTAGCCCTACGACGCGTTGACCCACACTCGCAGATATGGAACCACTGTGCACAAACAGGCCATGAGGTCAACATCAACAACGCAAAGGTAGTCGGCCGGGCAAACAGAAAGGGGGAGCGACTGATTCTTGAAGCCCTCCACTCGAATAACTCGTTCAATCGGCATGTGGAGATTGACAAACATTACGTCATCTTAACAAGACCCGGATGCAGAATAGAGAGACAAACAGACGGACAGTGCACAAGACCGAACGGAACTAGCGATCCCATTCAATCACTCATTCACGTTTGACAACGAGTCCTAGTTTGGATCGAAACGTCACGATAAACGTNATGGGGCAACAAATGTTCATCAACATTTATTTATTACGTAATTTGTACATATCGACGCAATAACGTATTTCATATACATGTATAGTGGAAACATACATAGCTATATATATAAACATATCTATATATATATATATTTATATATGGAACCACTGTGCACAAACAGGCCATGAGGTCAACATCAACAACGCAAAGGTAGTCAGCCGGGCAAACAGAAAGGGGGAGCGACTGATTCTTGAAGCCCTCCACTCGAATAACTCGTTCAATCGGCATGTGGAGATTGACAAACATTACGTCATCTTAACAAAACCCGGATGCAGAATAGAGACAAACAGACGGACAGTGCACAAAACCAAACCGAACTAGCGATTCCATTCAATCACTCATTCACGTTTGACGAGTCCTAGTTTGTATCGAAACGTCACGATAAACGTATTAACTCAGTGTACGTCTTCTCAGTCCTAAAAAGTATATAAATATATATATATATATATCAATTGTTTGCGAGTATTTCATGGTGGACGACGTCTGGACAAATTTGGTACTTCTCAGTAGTCTGGGTTAGAGCTGGTAGCGTCGTGACGACATACACTCCTTCCTGGTGAATGCCCGAGTTCTTGTACTGTGCGCGTAGATTAGCATGTACCACTGATGAGATCTAACGAGAGCAAAATTCTCTTCTGATAATTTCGATTAAAAAAGTGTACAGGGTTAGCTGAAGTTTGTAAAAGATATCGTCTGAAAGATGGGCTTTCACGATCAGGCGCAGTCCCTGAGGAGCATATTCACCATAGGAAGAACAGCTGGCCCACTGGTTTGGACCAACCTCGGAGCTTCAGGGCGCTATTACGTCCGGCTTAGTAAAACGGGTTGTTTAATTTACAGTTTGCTTTAAGATTAGCAGTGAACAAGTGCGGTACATTAGGATCCCGGATGCTGAGAACCCGCAGTGGTGTTCCTCTGTGTCAGGTTATGCGAGTTGTTATCTGGCATACCAAGAAGATACAAAATATTATGAGACGAAATCCAATTACTGTAATCAAGGGTAAACGACAATCACAAGACTCAAAGCAAAACTCACAACTTGACGGTCACTCTCAAAACTGCGTGGGACTCGAAAACTGGACGTGTTAGACATTCACTTCCGGTACGTTGCTGTAGAAACTGAGATGCAGAGTAAGAGAGAAAGATGACATGGAATGCAGCACATTGAAGAAGCACTTTCTACATGCAGTGCAAACCACCAGACCAGAAAAAATTTAACTGAATCTAATTGAAATTTAACACTATACGATTCGTTCGGCGCCTTGATGCTGAGAATGCAGCGGAAGGTGAAAAAGGAACTAGGTTACATCTTTATTTTGGCATTCGCCTTCCATCCAAAGAAGAGTGATTCCACATGCGTAAGATCTACAAATTTCCATGCAAAATGTGGAAATCAGCGTGGTTAAAATCTCCAAATCATTTTTAACCAGCATATACGACTGTGCATGATAAATGTCTAGCACCGAGAGAATAGTATACAATACAGGGAAGTAGGTTCTGGTCAAACGAAATATAGACAATCTGCACCACGATAGCGGTCGTAATTTCCACAACTGCACAAAGCCTGCGCGTCATTAGTTACTGTCAGGTGCTACTGTCCCAACACATCTGGAAACCACCAAGAAATTTGTGGTCTTTAGATGCCGTTAGCTAACTGAAAAAACGGGATATTTCTACTTTTGGCACGATGCGCGTTATGTTTGCCCTGAACAGAACTCATATTGGAAGTCGAATGAAATACTTAATAATCGTCACCTCAATGAAATTCTCTAATGGATGCATGAAATACAACTGCAGAACCACTTAAAAAATCACTCTAAAACAAACGAGGCTGAATCTGGATATTCTAGCAAAGTTTTAAAATTCTGAGGGTTAGTGGCGCACAAATAACCTCCACACAGGCAAGAACGGAAAAAAGGATGCAGCTTTACAGTGAAGCTGCTCGGGCAAATCTGTCGATAATCACTGTCTGTGCCCAATCACCGAGTCGAAACTGGGATTTATTGGCAAGACGTCAAAGCGTGCCCCGAAAACCGCCAATTTGAAGTGAGATCACTTAGTATCGTGATATCAGTTTCACTCTGTTAATGGTAAGATAGACCATTTATGGAACATTTAATTAATGTGCAACTTTCAGTACCAAGACAGTAAGTGTAGGGTTACTAATGAGCCGATGTTCCTGATACTACGAGGAAACTAACATATAACATTCGTTTACAAAATGAACAATATCACAAAGCATATATTTATAAGGTATTTTCTTGTTTGAATCTTCTGATTACATTACCTTATATTAACAGTTTACGAGAAAAAGCACTTCTAGTCAGCTTCGGGACGATGGTAAATAGTGTGATGGTATGAAACCATAGTTCACATCTAAAGTAAACAATAGCCGTCGCTTGGAGATTGCACCCCCGCGTTAGACACACGTGAAATGGTGCATCACAAGGCATATTGGTTTGTTAGTTACTTGGTTTCCGCCAGATTAAAAATATTGCACGCTCTGTTAGTCGTGATCCTATTACATCGTTGAGTGGCAAGTTAGAATCTGCTTTTATAGGTGGTGGGCACAGGTTTCTGCTGATTACTTATAACTTAATGTGAATTACTGCTCAATGGTATTTGCACACTTCCAAGTCATTTAACATCCCACTATGGTATTTTCTTGTTGCGCTCATAGACGCGAAGCTATCTTACTTGAGGAACCAGGGCCACTAGAATGGTACTTGGAAAAAATCTTTAGATACTGCATCGTGGAATCACGTGATCGTTAGCTTTGACCATTCCGTCGTCGAATACGTCAACATCCGGTTGTGTCTAATAAAAGAAAATAACCGAGAGTTGCTTGATAACTAAATCCCTTCGTTTCAGGTTTGTGAATATTATTCATATGTTACTAGTGAACTCACTTTCAACTGGAGCAGTTGCTTTTTCGAAATTAGATTTAAGGAAGAACGTTACAAACAAGTGTGCTTGGGTGTATATGTGTATGTACACGCCCGTGTAGTTGTGTAGAATTCGAAGATCCGTATCCGAACGCTGCAGTTAGTGTACATTTTCTATGACTGTCATCTTTTTTGACATACAGGAATCAAACCATGGAATGCGCATCTCCGGAACATCTGCTCATGTGGAACAACTTGTTGACTATTTACTTTAGCCAAACAAAATGCGATTTTATCTTTCCGTAATTTTCATAACCAGTTTTGGCGGGTTGGGAACATTTGGAAAAACGTTATCTGGTATTTTGGTAAACCATTGTTTCCTGTGGGTCCAATGTAAAGCATGACGACAAATTTTTCTGGTGGAAACTGATTCAAGTTTTTCCTACCTGACTTCTTGTACAACTGTGTCGTTTTACGGATATCCTTTTTGGGTCCCGAATCAGTACGTAACGTAGGTTTTCCCTTTAGTTTCTTCGATCCAACCTCAAATTGTGAATCTCTTTCACATCGGGCAACAAGTGAATTTCTGGCTCGGCCTTGCTCTCACGCGGGCAGTCCGAACTCACAAGGTGAAATTATTGAAAAGTCACTTTTCTCGGTCTTAAGTCCCTTCATCCAAATTTGATCGTCCCTCTCTCAGTGAGAGGCTTGCAAGGCAACTCGGATGGATTTACGGATTATTTGTGGATTAGTAAAGCCAAAAGTCAAAACCATCCCTGGATGATGATTTGCAGTGCTGGCCAAAACGACCTGAAAAACCCACAATTTAGTTTGCCATTCTGACGTCTTGGGAATTGGTTCATTGTTCTATCAGGTAAGACTTAACTAATATCCAAGTCATTTGTCCTCATGTTTCGGTGAAAATCTGCAAACTGAATAGATTGGAAATTTACCCTCAGGCAGAATGGACACGGTCAACTGGGTGCGAACGTTTGTCCGAAATATTGATTGTTTGTGTTTGCAATTTGACAAGTATAAAAGGCAAACTGAAATTAACGGGAGTTGAAATTGGTGCTTATCTTGCACAAGATGATTAGCCTGTCCTACTTAAAAGGTTCCACAGTTGAGGATACTCAAGTTCAATATTTTGCTCCTACATTACGTCACCGTAAGTATGGGTTGTACGAAAGCTGCAGCTCTGATTGTGTACTTGACAATATTAAATCTGATGTGCAAGCAAACTGTTTGCGAATAGAGGTCCTACTTGTGGTAATTTGAGATACAAATTCAACCCGTTTCAGTCCATATCACATCCCAGCACATTCCTGACATCACGCTGGCTTTTAACCATCCCGACTGCACTGAACATTAACGAAGAACCACTGGGCCACGTGGTAATTTGCCCCCATTCTGTTCTCGTATAAAATGATCGGGGGTTGAGCCTGACTACAAGTTTTCGCACTGTTCACAATGGTAGTGTAAAAATGAAAACTAGGGTCAGATTGTCGAATAAAACACGAGGTTAAATCGTTAAGGAATCCAAATCTGCTCATGTCTGATTTGAGCAAATGGTTTATTAATGTTGCGGAGCAATTCAATGCATGTATTCCTTGACTTCCTTTGTAGAGTCGTTTTTTTGGTTAGATTAGATGCCTTTTTCACCAGCAGAAAGGAGAGGCTTGGTTACCTTGCAATTACTGGCACTTCTTTGCTATTGGCCAAATCGGATGTTCCTATCGTTTTCAAAAGTTGCGCTTGCAATCTAACATCTCCATATGAATTTATGCAAGTACACAAAAAGCACACGACTTTTTCCCCACCCACCAGTGACCAGTTGGTAGATTCACACTCTTGCTGCTTAACACGTTGTCTAGAGTCAAAAATTGCGAGCACTGGATTAGAAATTTGGAGGGATGGACAACAGGTGACCTATAGATGACTTTGGAGAAGAATCAGCGAGTAAGCCAACATTTTTTCATGCTCTCGTATATCTTATGAACATATCAGCTTATTACGTGATTGACAAGTAGCGGTATGTTGGGGTTCCGGTGCAACTCGGCATCAACAACGGATCATGAATAATGGACAATGAAAAAAGAAGTCACTTTACAGAATGCAAACAGCACGTGAATCCTACTTACTGTATCTGGCTGTGACCTAAAAGGATTGAGTATTGACACAAGGCTTATCAGATAGCACGGCAGGGCAAGAACGCAACATGCGCAACTTCTAAGACTGACAACCAGAAAGTCATGCTTAGGATTGAATGATGTGCAACTCATTGCAGAGTTTGTGTGAGAACTTAACATTCCTCATCAGAACGCCCAATGAACTGAGAAATACACTTCGTTTTATTCACCCTTAAAGTTATTACTTGCAGCAGTTGCTTGGTAATTCAACAGTGAACGGGGCCAAACATGGAATGACGATTAAAAAAATGCTTGGTGATATTCGAACTATGGACACTAACACTCACTCACCACTTCCTCCATCGCGGTTACCAAGGTACACGGAATAACATGGTTTTTTCTCTTTTCCTAAAAATTATATTGTGTAATACAATTTCAGAATATCCTTTTGACATCATCCGCTCTCGGTCCTCCTCAAGCTGACCATTTTGGGAATGTTGGTGCAACAGTCAAATATTTCCAAGCCTTTGCCCTGGACTAAAACTCAAAATAAAAATTTGCGCTGCTAACAACTGATTAGTTGGAACTTCGACGTGCATTCTAAAACATTTTTAATCTGCCCTTTATTTCTTTGAAGAATATTCGATTTTTATTGTCGTTTTCAGAGTCACTAGTTGTCGGCAGCATTTCTTTCGGTAAATTTTCCAATGGCAAAACTTTCCGTTGCCGGTTGTGCTGCTTGTTTGCAATAAATAAACACCACTTTTCGGAAAAGGAAGCTGTCTCACTAGAATTTCATTTAAATCGTTAAAAGCGTGAATGAATGGTGAGTCCATTTAAGAATCACATGGTGATTCGTTGTAGGATTTTCGTCGGTCAGGCAACGCTAACTTTGAGATAGGAGACACAAGGCCCGAAAGTATTGGTTTTTCTTCTCAGTAGTATGATTCGCATATGGATGGATGAAGAAAATTTGCCCGGAAACACACGATCGGTTTCGTGGCTATTGTCGCTCTTCAGGTTCATCCATCCACATGGGAAACATACTACTGAGAGAAAAAAACAATACTTTCGGGTCATGTGTCCTCTCTCTCAAAGTTAGCCTTGCCTGACCGACGAAAATCCTCCCATGAATCACCATGCAATTCTTAAGTCGACTTATCATCCACTCACGCCCCTAACGATTTAGATGAGATTTTAGTAAGATACTAAGAAAGCGGTATAGAGATGTCAAACAGAAGGATACCGAGTAAGCATACATGACGAGCGCGAATAGCCGAGAAGCCGATCGTGTGCTTCCGGGCAAATTTTGATCATCCATCCATCCATACACGAAACATACTACTGAGAGGAAAGTTGTCTGTTTGCCAGGGACCAATGAATCACAGAACTCAACTGGTTAACTCTGGACTAAAATGATTGCTAATTCACTTAGTAACGGTTCCATGACAAACAAGAAGTGGTGGAAATGGAAAAGGATTATGAACTTTTCGTTCAAAAACTTGATTTTATAGACCGGGTTCTTGGGGAAGAGATTTAGGCTAAGCGATAAGGATATCCTATCCGCTCACCCCACCATACTTACTGAATAAAAATCACATTGATTCCAGCTGCCATTTCTATCCTTCTTGGGGTTTCCTTCGTTTCACAATGTTCGCCTTGACGAATCTTTATCTAATTAGGGATTCCGGAATTTCCTCTTCCTATTTTGAAACGATATCTTCGTCCGCTCACTGACACTCTTCAACCCACTTCCTAATTCACTAGATGAGATAATTCTGAAAGAAAATTTGGTGACCTGCCAACCTGTCTATTGACAAGCAAGAAAAGATGTACAAAATTAGTACAACGGGGGAATGTGACGATGGATTCCAAATTTGTAAAGAAAAAGACCAGCTTTTACCAAAGGCACGCTATTTTGCTTTCACATTACTCGGGAACAGCTATAAAGTTCATGGACTATCCTTATAAAATGTCATTTTTTCCTAATTTCTAGGGCATCAAAACACATGACTTATTGAGATTTGAATTCACCTTGATGAAGGATCAATTTTTAATGAAGATTCCGGATGTAATTGGAATCTCAAAAAACGGCAGCAGAATCGTTTTAGATATTCCAATCTGCAGACACTGTTTTCATGCCGTCATATTTTCCGAATGAGGAGGGAGTTGCTGTCGGTGCATCCTTCCAAGTGGGGACCGATTCATTGCTGGGAGATTCGAACACGTGAGGTCCGTGTCTATGTGCTACAATGCTGTCCGCCTAACAATGCGATTTGTACAACCTTTGAGATTCTTGAATGGCATACGCACGTGCCTGAAGTGCTAGTCAGGGCGTCCGCACAATCAATGCAGGTTGATATCCGTTAGTTTGGCTAAAAGGAAAGAAGACCCATGAAACAGCTATTTCATTGAAATCAAGGAAGAATCAGTGGCATTTAGCTTCGTTAACTCATACACACATCAGCTGACACGCAAAATTAAGTAAAAATTTCTGATGTGGCACTGCGGAGGATCACGCAGGCTACAGGCATACTGTGTCTTTTGCAGTCATGCCTCTTTCATTGCAGAGATTTTGCTACATCTTCCATTCTCTGATGAGTGTTGATTATGATTAGCAATTAGCTTGGTTGATTCAACCAAAGTAGAGTAAAATGGCGTAGTCCCTGGTAATAAGTGCCTTAGGTTAATTTTCGTATTGCGGGAACGCTTTGCGAAAACCGCAGCTAAACTCCACATCTGAGAAAAAAATATCCATCTCATGTCAACGTTTTGCCCCACAGTTGTGCTCGGTATTCTTTGAAGAAAGCAGTGCGGCCACGCTACTAGTCTATACAATTTACATATACCTATTGTTTTGTAGTTTTGGGGACTTAAACTAGAAGGCTCAGTTTGTTGATTCAAATAGGACTGAAAGCTTCTGGAATATTCTGGTGACGTGGCTTGCAGAAAGGATCTTCTTTTTCACATTCCACGTAAGTTGAACCTAGTTGTCCTCATCAACGGACAAAAATGTAGGATAAATCAGCAAATATCAGTAGACGGGTTCCTCAATCAAGTAATCATTTTCTATGTCTTTCTCCGTTGGTTGTAGTGATATTTTGTATATTATTATTATTATTATCACAAGAGAAATGCCCACTCTTCCACCGAAAGAGTCACCAATACGAACTCGACTAGTGCCTTCCAATTGTGTATTACACAGCCCAAGTCAACTAACTACCAAGAGTTTCTCGAATAATCTACTACTTTCTGCAACTGATTTAGTCAAGCTAAAATCAAATAATCTTAGGGATTACTTCTGTATACACTCAAGTCTTATGACAGGTGTGAGTTTGAGACGCAAACCCAGGCCGGGGGGTCTTGGAATGTCTGAGTTAATTGCCCTCAGTTATCCTTTCAAGGTCGATCACATTTCGCATTGGGACCGATTCTACCAAACACGTCTGGAGATTTGTGACGCAGGCCAACGTCGTCTGCTCTCCATTGAATGTAACTGTTCAGCTTTCACATATCGAAATGGTAGATCCTGTTAAATGCTCACTAACAGAATATTTTACAATGGCCCAGTTACTGTCTGTTCTTTCATATTTCGCGTCTAAGTTTCATCGAGTGTTCCTTGAGAATCTCAAAAAAGCTCTGTGCATTTTATGTGCTACTCTTGACTATTTATTCCAATCATTTTTTCTGGTCTCATGATAAAAGGCTTTATTAGTTTGTCTAGATGTTTCAAACTACTGATGGCATACTTCGCTTGAACATAAACATTTCCCGAATCGGCGGACATTTTGTTTCGTGTGGCAAGCTTTGTTCCATTATTTCAGCAAACCCAGGTCGTCTATGTATCCTGATCTGAAAAAACCGTCAAATTGGAACCAGTGATGAGCTTCCCATTCCCGAGTACCGACTTGACGAAAACAAAAGGTGACAAATTCCCCGCATTGTTTTTTCATACGAATAATGGAACTCGTTCCGAGCATCTGACTGCTACTGATTTGCTCAATTCCTGGGTCATGTACGTTGTTCACTGATAAATGTATTTAGACTGTCTGAAATTGAATAGTGAGTGTGGGCAAAAAGAACTGTAAAATGAATTCGCACTTTGGAGCACTTGGACAAAATCAAGGACCGTCTGCATAGACAAACATAAATCTTACAACCGTCCGTGAAAAGGACTAACAATTGCGAACAACACGAAAAATGGTCTTATTTTTACTAATTCTATGGCATTTTTTCACAACACACACCACTAACCGCGTGAAATGGTCCCAAATATATTTCCATAAAACAAACAGCTTGCTGGTTTTCCCACCCTACAACCACTGGAAAACATAGTGCGGTTATTCCCAAGTGAACCCGGATGATACCATAAAGACCATTTTATGAGCCTGTCGAACGTGTGACGTGCTGTGGCGAGGATTTTGATCGTGATGATGCAACAACGAGCCAGACTAACAAATGAGAGACCAGTTCACAAAAGAACAATTTTACGACTGTGTACAATGTTTCGTGTGCACGTCTGTGTGTGAACAGGTCTGTGCGTGTAGGTTCCTGCGTTCTTATTTTCGCCTCGGTTAGAAGAATTTATGGGTTCCCAGGATTAGATCCTCCACTTTCTCCCGGTCCATATTCATCTAACTGATCGGTTTTTAAGCAAAGTGGATTCTCATTCTGTGGAACACGTGACTGCGGTGCCCTGACCTGTTCTAGACACTGTTCTAATTATCGGATTGTCAGAAAAAAGCTGGCGCTTGAAATAGATCGCAGCTAACGTTTTCGTACAACATCAACGACCAGTCAGTCGCTGTTATTTCTTCCGAGACGTAGTGAGCAAACTGCGGGAGAACCTGCCACTAGTAACTTGTGACATTTTTGCTCATTTGATGAAGGGTACAGCCTCTCTGCCAAACAGAGTACAATTCACCGATGATCGAAAACGGATTAATTGAAGCTAAGGTCGTTTGCCGCGGACAGCGATGATTATGAACCGCGGTATTCAAGTCGTGAATAATTTTGTTTGGAAAACAGATTGATACGGTTTCCTGAGGTAAGCCCATGAATGAGTGTGGAACGACTATCCACATTGTGGATGGTACAGGGATGGGCTACTTCCCAGCTCAGATCAGAAGCGGGCTCTCGCAAAGCCTTAAAGCCACGTTTCTGGTATCACTTCTTTACTGGCACACGCGCAAGTGATCAAATAAATTGTTCGAAGGCATTCATCACACCCATGCAGCCACTTTTCATAGGCAACAACTTTCATTTGAATTTGTAATTGGTCTGCAAAGTTTCTGCTTTTGTTTCAAACGCAACTAAAAAACAGTATTGAGCAAACCTAAGTTTAGAGGTCATTGACCTAGGCATGCCTCGAAGTCACAGAAAAAGTTGCGTACAATTTTTCTGCCCTCTCGCATTTGTGTTTGTGTTTGGGCCTGAGAAAGTTGTAGACAAGGTCAGCATCAAAATTACATATGTATATAAAACTAAATTAGCCTGACTGTCTATTTATGCATTGGACTTTTGTGCAAATACCTCACCAGTGAGCACCGCGTATTACATGTTGTTAATTTCTCATGGAAACCAACAATTTATGCCACTGAGTGGCACACAATGGTTCCGGATCATCTACAAGCTCACTCCTCAGGGTGCTGGTATGCTGTGTTTGTCTTCGAATAACTGTTGTTTTTGGCCGCTTCTTTTCGTATTTTTTTCAAACAAGCGGTTATATCTTGCCTGCTCATCTTACTTTTGCTGACACTAAGTTGCTCTTTTATTTGATCACTTTTCGTTTTTGGTTCGCCTTTTGGCTGATTGATTAACCTCTGCTGTGTTTAGTGTACTCTCCCTTTCCCATCTCTTTTCTGAGCACTAATCTCTGAATGTTTCGGAACAAACCCAGTGTTTTCTGGACCCGAGGTGTCTTATTTACTCTGAAGAGTTTGTCTTCCGTTTTCTTACTTGACTCCGGAAGAATTCATTCCTTCTTATCGACGATACGTTGCACTTTCATTTACGAAGTTTCACGGTCAGTCTGATTGGTTCCGACTCCACGATGCCGAAGTGGTTTCTTTCCCGCTAACTGTAACTGTCCGTACATTTACAATTATGGTCCTCTAAGTTTTATGAATGCATGATCATTTAGCACCATGAAATGGCAACGTATATTGCTCCGTATATGCCTACCATGACCATGTAATGAACAATCGAGCGTAAAAACCAGTGAGACAAGGCTTCTGTCTGATTAATAGGTTGCTCTATTGGAACTGGCTCTGGTGTTAGCCATTTCGACGCCAGTTTGGAGTGAATTTTGAGTTTACAGGGCCGTGAGCGATCTTTTCTAATGAACAACACCCCAGTTATTCGGTGGCAATATCAGATGTTATTCTTCTCTCAGCAAAGGGTAATAGGTTATTAGCGGTGAAACGAGGCTATACTGTATTCGGGAAATCGACGTCAATAAACCAGCGCTTTCTGGCGATGTATTGGCGGTTTCTGGCAGCATAACCAGAATATGATCGCGTTATTCCGTAAAACAAAACTCTCCGCATGAGTGAACAACAAAAGTGCAGTGAACCAGACCGAATAACCATGCGGTGACCGAATCTAACCAATAACCGACCTTGGGAACAACAAGACAGAGCAGTGGCATATAAAACACCCAAAGTAGGAACTGCTGTTTCGGAACACAACAAATTGGTCCATTCGAGACAGAAAAATGGCAAATTAGATAGATCAGTCAATGAATGACTACAAACAGTGACGAAACGAATAGCACTAGTACGGTTTCGTTTATGCACTTATTCATCCTCAAACACCACTCATTAACTGCAATAAAACAAAATCCGAAAATATTCGATGTTTTTTTCACCAAAACTAACTATAACGACCGATCACCGATCTCCCTCGGAATCGATCTTCGATGTTGAAAAGAATGCCGGGGATCGTGACAGCCAGAATCACGTCACTTATTGAGATGAACCTTCAAAGGGCTTCAAGTAGATAGAAAATTTGACATTTCATGGTCACAGTCAACAACATCAAACATGAGATAATGGGAGATAGTTTGTGACGGCTTGTCGACAAATGATCATTGCTGGCCAATAATTTTAGAGGATCCACTCGAATTCTGTTTCTTGTTTGTCTTCTCGGGTATCCAAGTTCTCCATGTTGACATTAGAAATCAAGCATTATTTGGTTTCTTTTGAATTATTTGATTGTTGCACCGAAGTCTGCAATAAACGCAAGTTTGTTATTCACCCCAATCTTAAATGTAGGAATAATTATCCAATGCAAATGGAACAGAAGCCTATGGGTGGCAGTTTTATTAAATTAAACCTTGAAATTCTTCTTAAGCGTAGGGCTCAGTAAAATTGAAAAAAATGAGTTATTTCTTTCCCAGCATATAATAAGCTATAGATGAAGCAATACATGATCTACTATACAACAGAATAACGAGATTTTCAGGAGGCTTTTCCCAATGGTGGCCAGAAGTGTCGGCTTTTGTAGTTCACAAATTTTCTACCCTAGGCATCCTTGATGAGGGTTTGCTGGAGTCGTCAGGTGAGATATTTTGCGCTTTTATCGTCGATAAAATGAACTTATATCGAAATTTCCCCTTCACAATTAAATTTTTATGGTCTTTTGCGCTCCTTCCACCGAACCTCAAAAAGTACTTATTATCGACCAACACAGCTTCAGCTGTTGAGTCGTGCTCCCAGTGCGCCCTTTGAATTAGATCTCCACGAGAACCACATGAAATTCGTTGTCCATATGCTGTAAAAAAATACAAGCTATTTAGCTTCTGTTCACAGTGAGCCGAGAAAAGTTTTTCGTTGCACAGCGAAGGTAATCTATGGAACGACGTGCAATAATTTCGGGTAGGATGAATTTTAGGCTTTTGTACCTGGTGTTTTATTGAAAGCGTCTTTTCGTTACCGTGCTATTGAGGATTTTAATCATGTCAGGGCGTTATACTTGGTTTAGCCTTAAAAAACTCAAACTCTAGTAATTGGGACAATCCGGCCTCTGTCTCCTACCCGGGTACCGCGAAGTAGTGTTCTCCTAAATTTTTAGTCATTATGGAAAAGCTCGAAAGTTTGACACTTTGAAACTTTCAGTTTTGCTTGTCCTTTTCCTTAAAACGACTGTTCAGCTTTGAGTTGTTCTCAAAAGTATGTACTGGCTTGAAGATGGGTCGAGGAGCCGGCCGATAACACGGCAAAATGTACCTAAAACTTGATCTATGTGTTGGCTTGTGTGGGTCTAGTTAGGCTACTAGGTTAGGGTCCACAGGAGCCCTTCAAGAGGGGGTTAGAGACAGCAGATGATACGGTTCAATGTGGCTCTTGTTGGTACTTTGGAAATTCCTTCTATTCTGCAGAGTTATTTAACTTGTCATTTTTGCAGCCTACCTCGTTTTCTCTTTTTTCGTCTGAACGGATAGTGTTGTGCGGTAGCTACAGAGACCACAGCTCATGAGTGCTAGGTTGACTGTTGTGAAGTTAGACTGTACTGTGCCGATCAATTGAAGGGAATTAATGGAAAACTTGAACTTTCATGGAATCTCCGACTTAGTGGATAATACTTCTGATCTCGTCTAGTCAGGTTAAGTTGTAAAAGTGACACTGGGCACAAAAAAGCAATATCAAACAAGCGGAATAGCTAGATTTTCTTAGTCTAATTTCAAATATATTATGCACTCTGCCCAACCTCACCAGGCTCTCATTTTTTGCGTTCAAATGAACTGCCTGTGTCGACCGAGATCACTCAAATTCACCATTTCTGCAGCGTAATCACGCTAAATGCTAACAGTTGAATGCTGCACAGATTTTATTACTTTTGCCTGAAATCATTAAGAAACAAAAAGATCAGATAGGAAAATATAAATCCATGGTTCACCAGCGACGAATTGTCGTTTGGGAATTCTAAGATTTGTGAACTTTGAATTTCAGTTGTCCGTTGCTTCGTGAAGTCTAAATTCCGCTTTCGTCAATGAAAATAATGTACCATGAAAATGATGAAATGAATAAATGAGTGCACACCTAGTTTGGTTGAAGCGAACTGATTATTATGGTTAATGGGGATCGGACAGTTGGCTTTTCAGGGCCCTTAGGTAGACTTTCATGATAATGAATTAAAGAATGTAACTGGTCATTCAGACCTTAATTCCTTTATCCAAAACAGAAGTGATAGGCACTGGACAAGTGAACTCAGCAAACTACAATACGTTTGGCTGGCAGGTTCAACTCAACTGTAAGACGTCTTCGATCTAGGTGGGACTCGAACCCATACCGGGACGCAGCCCACGCATTTGTACGGCATGTGCTTCGCCAACTGAGCTGTGATACCGTGCCAAATGGTTTTCTGACGTTTCAAATGAGGAACAATGGTTTCATGCCAAAATTACTCTAGCATATAGCATGCGCCACGATGAACATTGGCAATTTGACTGCCGGAGCAGGATTTACCCATGAATAAGCTAGCATCCATTGTGAAGTACGACAAAACCCTCAGCCGTTGACATTGGGTTCATATTGTACAATTGGAAAAACTCTACTATTGATGCTGCTTCAAAATCACCAGAAACGTTTAACTTTCCAAATCTTATTCTAAATGAAAACCTAGATTAAAACAATGAATACCGCTCACCGTTAGCGTGTCATTTGCATAAAGAGCAGACTTATTCCGGCTACAAGTCGTCCCGATAACTTGGACAACATAAGAACGGGATCTCTCGCGAAGACCAAGAAACGACCCAAATTAGAGCAGGGATAGATAGACTTACCCGTTGGGAACTGCAATTTAGATACAAGTTCTGTTCCCTTAGGTTAAAATCAAACAAATAAACTCCATTTTTGTACTGATTCCCACGAAGGACAAAAAACCTAAAATACTTTGAAACCGTTTTATCCTGCGTTAGTCTGCACGGACTTGATAATGTTGATTCCTGTCCCCAGTATAGTCAGAAGATAGCAAATCCGAACGCTAGTTACGATAGTCAGTCAGTCCTGAGATAGTAGTATCTTGAGTCCATCATTTCAATTCACGCATCAGTGATCACTTTTACAAAATCATTCATGGGAAAATTCGTTCAATAAAATCTGGACAGTAGCCGATGCAGTCACTGTGTAACGCCTTTTTTCGTCGGAAAGGTATCTGTAATGTACCAACACGAAACCGGAATGTGTACAGATATTACTGGATTCATTGCACTCCCCAGATGATTGTGTTTGTTTGTATCTGTCATATACCGATCGGTCAAAACCACAGCATTAGAATGAAAGATTACTGGAATTTCTTGATTGGTTTGTCTTAACCCTGTTTACCATCAACTCGTTCAGTTCCCTCATTGGCGATTATTGGCTATCCAGTATAGTTCGATGTTGCGAACTTCCTACCGGGTCTTCCCACAGCGCGCAGTGTAATATATATATATTATATAATATATATATTATCGGAACTTCTGTAACATGCACTACATGAATATTTTCACTACTTCATGCAGTAGAATAAAGAACCAAGTACCTGCATTTATATTTTCATTATTAGGCAATAGGTGAGAAAGCTCGCCGAAAGTAAGTCGCAAACGTTGGTGCTACCTGGCGACCAGACGGCTAGAAATTTAGTCCAAATCCTCTCTAAACCAACGCCTCTGTGTATCACCCATGACACAATACCTGCCTGCTGAGGCCAGCAAAGTAAGACTTATTCAGAACAATTTACAGAAAGTAATGCTAGAACTCCAGCATCAATAAACTGTGATAATCCATGAGCTCGCCCATTTTCTTCAGTGAAACTTTGGGTAGTATGATGTGAGGTGCAGCAATCCTAGTAAAAAGCTGTTTTTACCCTGTACACCAAAAACCCGTAGAACTTCTTTGTCAGTATCAGGTAGTTAAGTAGATTATCGCATTATCACGACAGCCGATGAAACATTTTGAATAGTATCGATACCCAAACTGTGTTACGTTCTTATATGAAGCTACCCTGGGTTTGGTTGTTCATTTACCGGATTTTTGTCAAATTGGAAGATAATCGTTTTACACAAGAAAAAATGTCCAGTATTCTCCGGTGCAGTAAATAGTGAATATCGGCAAAATTTCCCCTTCCAATAATGCATTGTCACTTGATTCATTTGCAAAGCTTTTGACTTTCTAATCTTGTAAGATGAACCAAGTTAAACAAGAATTAGAATGTTCGACAATTTTTCTAGAGACCGTCTATCGAGAAATGTCCATTTTGTAAGTGTTTTGCAGGTCACCACTCATCCACCAACATAATTACTACATCGCCAAGTTAGTGTTTCCTGTCTTGTTCGAGAGCTCAAACATTTTTTCACTCTACTCGGATAGCAGTATTTGAAATATCGTTAATAGTCTGACTCAGGATTAGAAAACATTTACTGAGCAAAAGTCAACGATGAAAATAAACAATTCTGTGGCCACTTTCGAAGCGTTTGATCTATCCATTAAAAGGTAGTCTTAGCACGGATTATTCTTTTATTAATAAGTAACTTGCCACCTTGTCTAGCTTACAAGGCTGGAGTTTCACAAACACAAAAATTAAAACTGATTGAGTAATTGTAACCAATTTACTATTCCCTACATTGTGGTCAAAAGCTTTCATCATTTCTGGCTCACTGCTATAGTTACAATAGGGTAAGCAGCTAACGCGCTGCGCATAAATGACCTTGGCGTAAGGTCAACTCTGATGTAAAACATCCCTTCCAAATTACAATTCTGCCGCCCATAACCATCAATGATTATTATATCCCAGTTTACGTATGACTACCTAATTAATATATAGTTAACTATGGCTTATGAATACAAGCCCAATCGCGTAGGTAGCGTACTTTGTTGGATAAGTGAGATTGATTTCGTTTATGACAATTCCTGAGATCTTTCCAGGAGCGGTTAGGAATTTTGTGTCCCAACAATGTTTCACTTTTATGTTCAAACGGCTTAACCCACACAACCAGTGTTATCCATGTTCGTCTCCCTTACTACAGTCTGCAAAGAGAAGCGACTGGAGAAGTTTGTAAATAAATTCATTGCGTTTTCTGGCGCCTCTTTTTACCTCGTCAGTGCTAGAACCGCCAGAATATTCCCAAAGAAAATTATTGAGTGCATCAAACCTGGCAAAATCTGGGAAGGTATACGCAGGTTTGATTACCGTGACCTGTGGATAACATAATTCAGAACGAAAGAAAAACGAAATATTCTTAAGCGTTTGTCGAACTGTTGCCCCAGGTAGTCAGTCATATGTCACAATTCATGGCACTCTTTTGGGACCTGTACTGACTGGTTCCCAAAATCGAGGCAAGTAAAATTCTTTTACTCGTCAAAAATAAAAATGATTTTAAATCTCATATCATCGTACACCTTAACTTGGAATTAGACTGGAGTTTACTTGATAAAAATACAAAATGATAAATGATTCTAAGTTGACAAAAATTCCGCCTTTTCACAATTATCATTTACGACTAATTTGGACCTCGATAAGTCACTTTTCCAGTCTGTTTATTGGCACACTTTGAACTTCCCGCGCACCCAGAGGGAGATCCTGTCGTTTTGTAAACTTTGGACATTATTAGCAATCTCTGCCTGTCTGAACAGTTGTTCATCTGTCAGGCAACAACTCCCAGCAGTTATCTAACCACTGCCATACCTTTTAACACTAACACCTCCACTGTGTTTTAATTGTCTGACAGACGACAAATTTATGTTTCGGACAATATTGGCACCTATTCAAGTAACAGGCGATAAAAAAATTGGCCCTATCAGTTAAAAACCATGTATATGTGTAATTACTGTTGTGACTGGTAATGAAACCCCTTTCGATGACTCTTAGTGGATGCACTCAAGAGCAGCATCTCACAATTCCAACCGAAAATTTGAACTTGATTTCGCTACCTCCATAATCTTTCTTGGGTTCTGTCACTAGATAAGCAACTGTCCACTTGCCAGGTAGGTCATTCAGGGATATTGTTCAAAAGCTGCACTGATGCCGGGCCATAAAATTTTACCTGAAGTTATGTGTGACCTTGCTTTTCACGCTGAAAGATGAAGAAAATTGCATAGCATATAGCTGCTGTACATGAATGAGAACTTCGGATGTGAATTGAGATGTCTTCACCGCAGATCACTTTTTATACTATTGCAATTAAAACAATCAAATATTTTACTGAAACCCACTAAATTTGATGACAGAAAACAGTTGTGCTAGGATGAGACTACCTGAAATAGCAGGTGCTTGGGAACGTCAGTTGGTTGATTGGCAGTAGGCTTTAACTGAGTTGTAGGAGGCCAAACTACATATCGGTAAACTCTTTGCAGGCAATGCACAGCTGAGGCACCTCTTTGTACTGGCGAAGCGTTACTAGTAGGATATTTAATTAGCAATAAGGCAATGCCAAACTTCAAAGTTTTAAATGGTTCCTACGTTATTCGCCAAAGTTCTTGACTGACTTGCTTCTGCCCAATGCTTTGTAACACGCAACAAAATACTCAGTAATGCTGTCGTTCGTCGTGCATCTAGCACTTGTGTCAAAATTTGACAAATTAGAGGCAATGGTTCCCCTTCAAGTAGCTGATGCAAATGGAGAATGGGACAGACGTTGCAGATGTGCGTTCCTTTCAATCCTAACGATCGCTTGCGTGACAGGCGAAAATTCTTTCCAATGGAATGAAGTTCTCTTCACAAAAATTGCAATCTTTGTAATAGGTTTGTTTTTTTTGCTTGAAGTTCCCCTCATACTAATTTTTTAATCTGTGCTAAATGTGAACCGCATAAGTTGGAAGGCCATACATACCGGAACTTGGTAACCCTAGACCGATGTGATATGACTAGAAAAAGTTTTAACTGATTTACCTTGCATTGTGAATGCTCACTTATGGAAGCATAGTTATATGTCCTACTTCTCATGAAGTTTACAGTCCACTATTGAAGAAACAGCTTGAGACGAGCAGTTGTGAACCGAATATTATAATTACCAGACTCATCGAACTAATATCCGACGATCTGGTAGGTGCAAACAATGGCGCACTATATATATATAGATATAGATATAATATGTACATATAAATATATACCTAAGTATATTTAGTGACGCTGCTTATAGTAAACTTCTGTACGGTCGCTACTCATGACTCAGAATACAGACTTTGATTGTGTATGCCATTCACGCACCTAACACGAACTAGTCGGAAATTCGGTGTCTCTGCCTTGGTTTTCAATGGAGATAATCAAATTAAATTTCCTGCCATATAAAATACCGAAAATCCTAGGAAAGTTTCCGATTTGATTTATACTCGCCAGTGGAGGAAGAATTCCAATCATAGCTGATGAACTATCGACCACGCATATTGCTGTTTGAGGTCAAAAAACAATGCAAATACACGGAAAAAACCTACCAGAAAGTGGTTCGGTATCACAGTAGCCGTCAGCAGCAGTCTCACGGGAGATTTTTGAGTGATTTAGGCAACCGGGCTGACTACTATATCAAACAAGCGGTGTTAAGGAAATCAATCCGTGTGCTGATCACAAAAAGCGAGTGAATTTCGTCTTACTTTGCAAGAAAGCTAGCTGCACTGTTTTCTTGTAAAATCCAGCGCTGCGTGTTAGCCTTTGTTTACCGGTCAGATGCTCACTTACGTACTTTCCATTTGTTTGACTTTTGAGGGTAAGCTAAGTTGGCAGAGGTGTCTTTTTAAACGGCAGAACATCACAGATCCAAGACGGGTCTATATAGTTGAAATAAGGCCCAAGGTACGCTAAACGGACTCCGGTTCTTGACGCGCGTCGAGTCAATAGGCAAAATCTTCATCCAAGCCTGAAGGATGGGGTAAACTAACGCGCAGCAAGGCTTCAGTGCAACGCCCGAGAGAACAAATAATCCTGCACAGACGACTATGTTTGCAGTTTCTGTGATAACATCAAACAGGAATGGCAAAAGGTGGTGATGGAATCACTAATGAGAGATGATATTTTGTTAAGTTGCTGTTTTCTTTGCGAAAATGAAATGATGCATCCTAACTAAAATTTGCTCTAGTAACAACCAAACCCACTGAGAGATAAGCTCAGTTCACTTTTGAATTCATTTGACTCACCGTCTTACCTGACTTACTTTACTGCGATTGCGAATCAAATCAACCAATTTACAAATTTCGCTTGTCTGTGGATTAGTTTATCGGGGAAATTTTACGGACTGGGAGAACTCGCCCGCTATCACCGACCCACTCTGTTCTGGCTCCGCATTCTGGCTAGAAACAAGTGAATGTGTTATTTCTCCACCTTATTTCCTACAGCGGTAAGACTGCTTTGTTGTTTCTTTTCGTCGAGAAGAAGGTATTCGGGACATCACAACAAATCACCATGACCGGTTCTTTCACAAGTTCAAAACAAGTTTTTGCTTCGCAATTTCATGTTTTTGATAAGGGAATCAAGCCACGAGTTCCACTCAGACGAAAACAAACATTTGATTCATCCAATCCAAAAGGATTAGAAGGAAACAACAATCCGTGGTAGGATCTTTCATCACTTGAGTGAAGCTTGAGTTGGGGGCGGAACCTGTTCAACCGCACATGCAATCAAATTCAGATTACCAGGAACCATTTAACGTATACATCACCTATTCTTAGAAGTTGCTTGTGTTTTGTGATGAATAAAGAATACCACCACATAGAGCCGGTCCCTGCCAACCTCTTCTCGAGCCATTCCATAATGCACAGTTAGAAAATGATTTCTTGTTCACTTTTTGAGTTATGACCTCGTTATGTGCAAATTCCAACAATGAGTCTTACTACGAGACAGTGGTAATAAATTCGTGTACGGCTTTATCAAGTGGAACCTCGTGCTTTGAAACATTTCAAAACGAAGTGCATAAAGTATTAATGAACTAGCTTCTTCTGTGTTAAGTGGTCAGTTTGGGAGTAACTGCGTGGCAGTAGTTAATCTGGCAGAATTACGGTGCTTCCACTCGAGGTTTGCAGGTCCAAATCAACCCAACGTGGCATTTGATCTTTACTGCTTTCTTGAAGATGATTTGTCATTTTGTTACTAAATGAAATAAAAAATGCCGATTAAAAAGACATAACATCCGCATGCCAGTCTTTTATGTTTTATGGCTGAGATTAAGAAAGGTCCTCCCGAAGGCAATTTCGAAATCATCCAACCAACGAGAGGGCTTATGAGATCTGTCAAACCAGATGTGAAAAATCCTAGAATTTCCAAGTGAGCAAGTAATTTACAGAAATGTTATTCTTATGGATACAGCGTGATTCGCCGCCATGCTGGCAAACAAAGTTGGATAAAAGTTTTCAATAACCCAGAGATCTAGTTGCACATAACAGATGCATGAAGTCATCTGTTTGTTTATTCTGTTAGACTTTTTGATGCACCACGCTTGTCTTACCAAGAGGCAATAAAGTCAGTTGCTAGAAGAATCTCAGTGAGAAATGTGCAAGTTATTTCCTAGCAGCTGTATGTGGTGGTTCACGATTTAGAGGCATGTAGATCACCTTTCTTATTGATTAATTCAGCTAGCAGGGGAACAGTAGTATAAATGAATAAAAGAGTAGCCAGATCCAGCAATTTAAAACCATTTGTGTAACAAATAGAATTGTCTCGGCGTCTCCTAGATCTCTAGTTGGTATCCACAATGTAATCAATGTAATCGGCAGGAGCGATATCGAGTAAACAAGGGCGTATAACACATTTGAATGGTCAGGCGCGCGAAACCGGTCGTGTGCTTTCGGGCCAATTTTCTCCATTCAACCATCCATATACGAAATATACTACTAAGAAGAGTATGTAGCGTTTATGTTATCTTCCGAGTGCTTTCCACAGTCAAAGTGCCCAACATTACGGCTTGTACGCAAGCCGTTATTAGTTTGTTATGATCCCAATCGGTTCAGCTGTGAAACAGTTCTTGAATTACAGTATTTAGCTAGCTAAGGTATGGAAAATACCCGAGCCGCCAAATCACATGGATGGTTTCTGTTGCCTTCTTGGATTAAACCTTCCGCATTTCCGTCTTCTGTGCCACGATAATTCTCACGAGCTTTTTTTCAGGCCTAGATGCTTAGCTGTTCGTTGAACGAACAGTCGACAACCATTCGATGAAATAATTTCATTCTGTTCTGGTTCCTCTTGGGTTTTGCCAAAGCACGTCTTTGTTCAGCCATGGGCGGGCATTCTCGGATCATCTGTGAAACTGTTACCTGCAGTTGAGTTGCATTTTTGCGATTTCTCAGCAAATCTCACTTCCTTCTAGTTTATTTAACTGTATCACCCCCATATCACAGTGGCGTCATAACCCTCTGCGAAGACCAAATGAGTAGGGATTGTAAAGTTGGTTCACCCTTGGGATTCGACATAGGCAAGTGGATATCTTATTTTTCTGCACTACCCAGGTCTACGAGACATTCTACGGAAACCATGTCCATTCGGAATGAGGACGCACTACAAAAATCTCTAGTGAGGCAACAGAGCAGTTGGAGTTATTACTCCTACTTTCGCTTTTAAAGCAACAAAATTCAAAACCCAATACAAACTGATAAAAATAACTCCACTACAGTGCTGTTTTCAAAGGTTCTTCTTGCACAAACAACGAAAAACTGCTGAGGAATCACCGTGGGGTCATTAGATGAACTTATACTCCATTCACCTCTCTAATGACTTAAATGAGATCCTTGCCTGAAACTAATAAAGGAGTGCGCAAGTACGGAGACGGCTGGACATAAGAATGCCGGGTACGCATACGTGACGGGCGCCCATCACTAACGGCCATGTGGCCCTGGGGAAATTATGTTGATCCATCCGTATGCAAAACATGCTACTAACAACAACACACTGCATAAACATTCATACGAATAAAAACGGAAAATGCTCCGTTCATAATTCTAGTTCCGCTTTACAGGCAACACAAAAAAGTACCCGATACGTTTTGGTAAAAATAACACTTCGATGCCCTTTCCCTATGAAAGATTACTATTTAAATGTTGCCTGGTCGCTTTTCGGTTTCACTGATTATCCTCTGTATGCCAAATTTTTCTGTCATTGAGTGTGAAATCAGCGTTGTTTCAATCCATTTGCCATGGAAATTTTCTCAGATTTTCTTCATGCTTGCCGTGGAACGGATTTTTTTCGCCTGGTTTTAGACGTTTTCAAACGGTCCAACTATAGCAGAATCAAAACCATTATAGGAAGTCTGCGATTTCATGAAAATGTGCTCCAAGCTGAACGGCAAATTAATCAAGAGCTAGTTTAGTAGCGCGGGTTATCATCTTTCTTAGTATGCAATGATGTTTTCTCTTCGTGACGACAATTTTGTCAAACGGAATGGTGCAAAACAGGCGCAGGGAATTTCATAATTCAAAATGTCCCTAAATGATCAGATTGTTTGTACAACAACTTGCTTTCTAAAAAAACGAAAATACACAATCATTTGCCATAAAATCGACGAAGCGTGAAGAGGACCACAGTAAAATTTTTGCCGCGAATCGCATAGAAGTATCATTAACAAATTAGCAGCCAAAGATTTTGTAATATTTTTTGAAATTTTAGAGGTTTCCATGAAAAGATGTGGTAAAATCGTGGTTGATCAAAGGACAAACATGATCTTTTCATCTCCTTTATTTTCAGGAGAGTAATCATCGCTTATATAACAAGCTATTAGATAATATAAAAATGAAGTCCTGATTTACGCGCAACGTGAGTGAAATTAGACCATAAACCGCTAGAAACGGTCGCAGCCTTGCAAATTTAATGGCCTCCTTGGTGAGCAGTTTAAATGGATTTGTAAACTTGCAAACTTGCACATAAAATTCACTTTTCTGATTTTTGCAGGCCACCAGTGGTATCCAAACACCCTTCTATTTGGCCTCGCAGCCCTCAGCTAGTACCACTAGGCTCGACAGCAACTGGCATGCAGATGGATCTTTCGTTTGTAAAAGAGTGCTAGAAAGACTGTGGCAAGTGTCAGACAGACTCTTAGCAACCTACCGTTGACCTCTGTCGGATTCGACTTCACCCATGTATGCCAGAGGCCAATACAACCGTAAATTCAAACGTTTGGAGATTTCCGGGGCGGTTTTCATGCTTGGAGTCGGCAGTATTCACGTGTGTTTAAGGAAAAGTTCCACGTGAAAAAGCCGAGCACATACAATGACTCGGTTTTCAAAAGGCCATCATGAAAGTATGCCTTGATTGCTTATTCAAAGCTAGTGGCATTGAAGCATTAATCTGATAACTGAATTTCTTTTTAATAATCTTGAATTTTGTTCCGTTTTATGCCACAGAATACCAAGTCTGTCGACGGTAGACGATTGTGATGGATACTGACATTTCTCGCTTGAACTTGATGTTGGTGAACAATAAAGACGCAATACCAAAAGACGACAGCGGCCCTCCACCTGTTTGTGACACTGATATCTGACATCATGCAAGAACATATGTACATTGGAATTTAATTTTCATCGGAGGACTTTCCAGTTACAATTAACTCAAAGCTCAATAAACAATTTGTCTTTTGGAATTAGTTGAGAAATAATTAAATTCCACTAAACTGGAAGACAGTAAATCCTCGAAATCAAGGGCCGATGCATCAAACCCTATCCAAATTATTCGATTTCCATACTTGTTACTTCAGAAAAACCTAGTTTCTTCGAATACTGTTTCGGGTTCGGCTCGTACAAGTGAGTCCACATACAAGTCTTTCACTATCCCTGAGGTCGGAAGCTACTCTTATCATCGGTGATCGTGAACATCCACTGTTTGAACACATTGCGCATCTGATAGAAAAATTTCTCCTGCCTTCGACTGCAGAAGAGGTCTCTACATGCCGTCACAAAATTTGCCATTTGATTTCCCTTAACCTGAAATTTCTGCTTTCCAAACAGGCCAAAGAAGTCTATTTGTGGTAGCCAAGGTAATTTGTTACATCATCAATTATCACAGTTTTAGTCAACGGATTGAAGCAACTGCCTTATTCATATTACTGCCAAGTTCACTATTCGGCTGAGATTTGGAAGATCACGTGGCTTATGAATAGATCACGCGGTAATTTCTAGCTTCGAACATTGTCTGAGCCTGTTTTTACATGTGCTAATACGCTTTCCTTGACAATCGTCAAACCAGTACCGCCGGAGAAGTTGATATCAACAATGGTGACAATGCAACTGCATGTGCCTATGGGAATACAAATGTGAGTAGTCAATAACATGGATCCAAATGAGAGCTATCATTATGAAAAAAACTAACCAGGTTTGGAACATACGCAAATAGACGCCCGGAATAGTAGAATTCAAAAATTAGGAGGGCTATTTATGAATGCTGATTATAGACGTACACACGGATTTGGTAAATTTGACTACCATGATGATAACACGAATGATGTCAAAAATATCCCAAAAGATTCGGACGAAGAAGGTGATGATTATGATGATGTTGATGCCTCGGACGATGATGACGATGACTCGGATGATGACGACGAGAAAGTAGTGACTAATGATGATCGTGATAAAGAGGATGAAAATGATGATGAGAAGGAAGGTGGTGACGGTGATGATAATAATAATAATAATAATAATAATACTAATAATTCGGATTATTTCCATTGTCCCCTTGTTGATGGTAATGATAACGATTATTCGGATTATGGTGACTATGACCTTTTGGTTCTTTAAACACTAGTTATATAAGCAGTTATGTTTGCCGTTGCTACCTTTGACTCTCAGTTAGCTGAATTTGTTTCCCTACTTATGTATCTGACTGATGGGAAAAATTTAGGAAAAAATTACGCATCATGTAGTGCTTTTCTGTGTAAATGGATGATTAGGAGAATGCAACTTTGTCCATGAAGTGATGAAATAAGTAATGACTGAGAACCGCTTTGAAATGGCTACCCACGATAACCGAAATGTCGGCCCGTCAATGCCTTCGCATAGGACCGTATTTCTGACATGTGCCTAAATAATATAGTCTACTTCCACTTATTCATCGCCAGTGTAGTTGAAGGAGCATATTGGTCCACTGTTAATGGATGTGTGGTATTATTCTCTTCGACTATTAATAATTCCGTGACGGCCTTGGAGTTCATTCTGCTTCGATTCTGCAGCTCTTGGAATTTAATCTGAAAGTCACAATGTAGTTCACTGTATTCCTAGTGGCTTTCATTTTGCAGAATAAAAATACTCAAATGCGAATTACGATGAAATCATTCCATTCTTCTTTCAGTGCGCTAACAGTCGATAATCGCCTGACGTGTTGAGACCGATAAACTACCTCCTACCCCAATCAGGATGTCAGAGGCATATCAACAAATTGATTTGTTTAGCCTGACCTGGGGGTCAGACTGAAATAATTTTTCTTTCTCGTGCCACTAACTATTCTGCCCAGGTGAGTCAGCCCTGATGTTTGTGTGTATCAGTGGCCAACCTGTTCATTACTTCGGTCAGATTCCGATGGGAATTCTACTGAATATCTGCATATATCTTGTTTTCCTCTATCGTGCTCACCTGGACACACGCATACGCACACACGTGCACAAAGAATGTACTGAATGTGCAACCGCGTCAAAATGATTAATCGGTCTCAGGTCATTCTCCCAACCTGAATGGGATAGCTATACCCTGGCAGACGCTGATGCCTCTAAGTTTCTCGTAGGTATGTGAACGATAGTTCAGCAAAGTGTCTGTTTCTCACCAGAATTTGAGAGGCAAAGCACCCTAATCAACGCTGACCGCGCAAAATATGCACAACAAAGTCTAAGGTAGGCTACTTACGGCTGTTTTCAGTATCTGTGACTTTCACTCTATTTTCTCTGTCCCTTTCTGGTCAAGCGATGACTTTATACCATTATTCCCATGCGCGTTCGCCTTTGATGTGTAGTCCTAAAATCCTCTCTCAGACTCTACTGTGAGAACATCTCATGTCAACAATTCAGTGACAATAACAGTGAAAGTGATATTGTTTCAGATAGTAGTATTTTTGGCACCAAAATGGTAGTAGTAAATGTTGCAATAATAGTATTGATATCAACATTAATACCACATTGTTAACAGTAATATTGACCTTAACGGCGCGAATCATTATTCTTGCCAAAGCCTTATCATATAACGCTGTGCAAATGATATATATAGTATAGTATACCAAAATTGGTAACAGCAGTCATTAATAGTAATTTTCTGCTGCAGCATTATTAATAAAAATAGAAGTGGCGGAATAGTGGGAACAGCACTAAGATAAATAATTTTTATTTGGAGGCACGCTCAGATCCTACGCATCTTCCATAGGAATATCACAAACTCAAAAAACCGGGATCACGATGACAGTTGAATAACTCATTGTCTACAACAAGATCAAACGTAAAACTCCATACCCCAGACAAGCATTGTAGACTGACGGAGTCCTGTGCTAATTTAATTTACAGTCTTGGTCGCTCCAGTTGCATTTGAGGGACTTCAAGTGGAACTCCACAAGTGGCCAGAAATCCCTGCGGACTTTTTATGTTTTGCTGCCGAACAAGGCACGGCACAAAATACTGCAGTCTCTGGATTTCAACAACCATAACTTCACAACGTGGTAGATCAGTGTCCATTACCTCCTATAGTAGGGGACTGAGGGTTGATACTGCACAATAAACCGTCGGAAAACGAACGAAGTATCTCACAGTATCAAGCCTGTTCAGTGGGCATTTTCAGTGCATTATATCATTGTACGTCCCTTGTCTATTTGAGATGCGCGAAGTCCGCCAAAAAGCCTTCGTGGATGAACTGGGGTTGGAAGATTGCAAATCATCGGTTGAGAATGCCACCATCGAGGTGTGTCTAAATTTACTTACGTTGCATGAGCAGTAATCATGGCAGCTAAGCACAATCCCCGGTACAAACTTTCAGCTCATCTGAATCCACGTGACAGTTAGGAAAGTGAAGGCTGTCCACGGTTGGAACAGAAATGCAACGATCAGGAAAGTGAGACTACGAAACTGCTCAGTTGTGAGACTTCACAGGTGGCACTGGACAGCTAAGTCGATTGATTCAAAACCACGGAAGACTAGCAACAGCAGTCAGACAGTGAGAGACCATGTTGCACCAAAGCTACGATGCTCAGCCCGGTTTTATGGCTGGCAAACCTCATCAAACTTTTTTAATAGATGTGACTCCGTAATTTCGTCGACCCAGGGAACGTATATTTCAATGAAGAAGATGTATTGAAAGGTTGCAACCAAAAGGTGAGTTCGAACTGTTGAGTCACGCAGAATATTCAGAGGGTGAACAGTAGAAATCGACTATATGGAGTGATGAATCAGTACGTTCTTTATTGAAGGGAAGAACTGGTTCAGAGGCAGTAATGCCATTCTCCAAGGAATTTGAAAACTGTTTAGAAAGAGTAATAGAATAAAGTTTTACAGGTTACCGTCAAGCCACTGGACGAAAGAACACTGTTAGATAATCCGGAGACAGTTAAGCTATAAATTGCCAGTGGCGAAGTTTAAAAAGTATCTCTCTATTCTATTCGCAATCAAGTATTTTGATTTTAAAATGGTGGTTTTGTCGACTAACTAAGCTTCGATCAGTTCTATGTAGATGGGATTTTTGGCACTTAGGGTAAGATGGCGAGTATACTACAATTAATTCTCTACTGGGATAGCATCAGAATGTAATCAAATCCGAATACTTGACTTAAATGTGCCCGAGATCGGGCGAAGTTAACTTTCAACCGTGAGGATGGTGACACAGAAACTGTGGGACCAACTACCGATAGGGCCATTAATTTGCAGAGCATCGTTTGATGGTATGGTCATTATTTGACATATACAAACCTATCCTTCCGGTATGCTTTTGTTTCTCCTGTTTTTCTAACAGATTTTCCATTTTTCTGACTGATAAATATGTCAACCTAGGAAGACAATAAGCAAACAAAGAAAGTGCTTTCGTTACTGACTGAGAATAACCGTGCACAATGAACAGCCCATTCAATACGCAGATTAATTAAACCTCCCAAATTTAGGCCTCCACGACTACATGAATCGCCTATCAACGGCGAAAGCATCTTCAAGATGGGATCAGAACTATTCAGTCTGTGGAAAAGTACTAATAATGAACTGGATTATTTCAACTAATACTAGACAGGCTGATTAGTTTTGGTATTTAGATGAAACACAAAGTCTATACGAGTCAAGCTCCAACTAGATTTCCAACTGCACTTTGCTGGAAGAATGTCTGTTCGACTTCAAAGTACTGTATCTTTTTGACCGAACTAATCCAAAACACCCAGGGGAATTCTTCTCGTCCAGATATACAATACAATACTGTCCAGGAACAGGCTCAATCACTTAATGAGCAAGAAGCTCATGACGGTCTTAGAACCTACCTTGCGGTTATTCAAACTAATTCCCCATTTGCAGGTAATCAACCGGTTTCGGCTGAAGAACAGAATCGACGAAAAGGGTCCGAATTTACGGAAGTTCAAAAAGGAATAACAAAATCCGTAAACCGGTAAACTTTGTGGGAATGATGACAGCGTATGTAAAACAGCTCAACCTAAAGTTCAGATATGAGATATTACACACACGAACAAGTGCACACTCATTTCACACTCTTCAAAACCAAGTTGTCCAGTCTATGTCCTGGTGGTCTGTTCCAAACCGTCACACGCCGTCAACAGAGAGCCATCGTAGCGGTCTACCACACTTTATTCGCTAGTATTCTGGACAATGGCAATCTGCACTTAGGACAGATTTGCATTCTGAGAGTCCTAAACGTTAGCTGACCTAACTTGAGCACCGTCCACGGATTTCATCCCCGATCCAATAGCGGAGCCAAAAAAGCCCAAGTGTACGGGAAAAGCAACTGATTAAAGCTAATGAATACGATGTGAGCATTGGTTTTTTCATTGATATAAACTCTCTATCCAGTAACTTTAGGCCGATATTGTAGGAAATAAGGACAAAATGAGATATGTGCAGCTGTTCAAATAATCCCTCATCAGTCTGATCGTTCAGCCAGTTAGTTGGATCACTTTTCACTCAGTCAGAAATTGCGTACGTTTGAACGTAGATGAAATTACTCGTCATACAGATCTGTGGCCAAAGGACCCGACGGCCTCTGGGCAGGCATCTTTTAATCCCGTATTGTTCGGAAGGACTCGATTGGAAAACGGCCTTGAAGGAACAAACTCGTGGGAACCGGAGCGTCAGTTCCTCATAGCTTTTCGCAAAAAGTGACTATTTCCAAATAGTCCATCACAAGGAGAATAGATTCTTTGTTATTCCCCAATAAGCTCACATGTGGTACTGTAAAAGATTGAAGAGACTTGGTGCTAAACCCGCGGAAAAAATGGCTTACGCTGTGTTTTCATTTGTTAGATTGTTATCGTTTGAAATTTCGGTTTGGCGAATTTTGACGAGTGTAAAACTGGCCCAACTTTGGAAATTTTTTTATAAAAAATAACGATTATCTTTTCATTCAAAGTGTTTATCACGTTTGTGCACTTTTCATCTTCAGTTTGACTTCAAATTAAGCCTTGGATGGTCTGATTAGAACCAGAATGCATTACTCACAACGAGACGAAAATTGTAAACTGCGTAGGTGGGGTTTTTAATTTTTACTCATCTGCCCAACGAATCAGTGGAGACAACAGGAGTTAAACGTCACTCGACGCAGTGCAAATCGGAAACCCCGTAAGCTCTCTCTAATGCGGGTGATGAAACTGGAAGGAATTTGTCAATATCTACGACGTTATTACTTATTCAAACGAAAACGGGGCATATCAAGAAACTATTCCGTGCTGGATTCTGAATGTAGTTTCAGGTTAGACACAAGTACTTTTCTCACCCATTTTGCTTATTGGGAAGTGGGTATTTCAAAGTGTTAGAATCATGAAAACACTCAAATGAAATAGGGAATTCTTACGTGCCTTCTACCATGACTAGTTGCAGCATTCATCCACCCGACTACCAGCTGCAATGCCTGTCTTGTTTGGTGCAGGACCGGTGAATCCCGTTTCAATCAACACCGTGGCATATTAAAAATGCCGTGATTAAGCTAAACGGTTGTAAGAACACCCTGGAAGACGGTTGATTAACACGCATTGGGGCAATAAATATCCGAACAGACCTGATGATAAAGATGTGGTTTCCGACGGAAGGATAATTTTGTTTCCCTGTCAAATGACGATGGCGCCGACTCAAAAAGCTGATAATGACAGTTCGATTTTTTCACCTCATTGGTCATCCTTATCTGTCAGAGTCAGCATTTGATGCGCTCTAAGAAAGAAGTAAAAGATTTGAAATAATGCCATCTTTGATATTTGTTATTAAGTGATGAATCTCAGCTTTTCCACGAGCATTGTGCGAAATTCTGCTTCGCGGAAGTTAGTTTGCTTGCAATTCTTTTGCCTGAACTATACAAGATGCACTCGGAGGAACAAATCTCCTTTCAGAGTGAAAAGCTCCCGGTTGTGTTAGTTACTTGCACAAACTGAGTTATGGAAATAATGCGCCGAAATATTGTCCCCGTTCTCCTGCTCTCGGATGGTTCATACAGATTACTGCTCGTCCAACTTTAGTAGCCGCACAACCTGAGTTCTGTCGTCCGAGGACTTAATCTACCTTCTAATCCATTTGCTTTAATTGCAGTTAACTCGAGCAAGCACTGTATTTGCATAAAAATACTACTATTAACACCATAGTGGGCAGTAATCGCATCAGTCCTAATGTAAAATTCAGATCGATAAAAGCATCAACGAAGAGCTCAAAACATCCATAAGTAACCAATCCTACCACTTTAGGACAAAATTACGAGCTACTAATCATTTTGAAATTACAAATAAATCATATCAACGAGGAAGGATAATTCACTGTCTTCCACAAGCATGTCTCTTTTGTGTCTTTCTTAGGTATCATCGCCTTTTCTGATGAACAACGAGCTTCAAGTATTGGCCTATACTGAATAAAGCTATTGAGTCCTAATGACTGCTGGCATGTTCTACATAAATTTGTTAGATACCAACTTGAAGTTTTCTGATGATAATTTCGAATGGTCAAATTCGTCATAATTATTATCCTACCGTCAAGCTACCGGTTAATGAATCAAATTTTGCAATTTATAAGTCAACGTTGGTGTGTCTGTATCCTTGAATGGAACAAATTTCGAGTGCCTTCACAGTTTTTTTCAATCAGCCCTAACAAGCAAAATAATCAAAAAAATTTGGAATCGTCGTGGTTTAAGTAACAAAAGGAATTAGTAAACATACTTGACTTTGCCTGCTATCAATTTAGCGGTGTAAATCACTTCAGGATGTTGGGCCGGCCCACGGGAACCAGCTGAATGGGAAAGTGGCCGATGGCGGTCTATTTGAATTTCCGAGGCTGCAATTTCAGTCATTCAATCATTGACAACCGAAGATGACAAGAACCAAATTATTTGTCATCCACACAGTTACTCAAGTCCGACAGAGAACCAGCATAGAAACCCGTAATGTGAATTGGCTAAAGCAAAAAACGAAAATCTTTTTTAAGGCGAATGTTCACGGGTATCAAAACGGAGTTTGGTGATTGGACTGTGGACCATCTACTTTAAGCTTACTAGCCTTGAAACCAAATCGTGAAGTGGTGTTTTGAGAATTTTTGGACCAAATTGCTCCCAGATAGTCTTCAAAATTCATCTTAGATTGGCAAACCTCTCAGCCATGATAACATCTTTTCATGTGAGGATGCAACTATGCTTTCGTGTTTATCAACTTATTTCGTTTTGCAGTTTGTAAGCATTCGCACTGAAGCACGGGTAGAATTTTTTAGACAAAATTGCCAAATAGTGGAAACAATAGCGGTTAATCTCAACCATTTGATCCAAAATGGTTGCAGACATAAGTGCGGAAACTGCGTGCTTCCAGTACGACAAATTTCATGCAGAAACCTCTGGCCGCAGTCCCCATTGTATCGGCTTGTATGAATTGTCCAGAACATCACTGACTATGAAGAAGCTGGAGGAATTATTGTTTGAGTTGATGAGGTAAAGAAAAAGATTAAAATGCTCTGCCAAGCGGTCTAGACTGGGGGGTTTTCATCTTAAATCGAGATAATCAATGACAGGAACTCGGCCCGGATGGCATGGTAGCAAACATTGGTCCCGAAGAATGAAGCTTCTGTCACATGCTTGTTCTCTTTTCCATGTGAAGAATTAGAAAGCGCATGTTTTGTGTACACAGGCAAGTCAGTTAAGTCTGCGATCTAGAGTTTCGCGACCGGCTCACAGCCAGGCAATCGGATTTGTGGCGACTCTGCATCGAAGACGATAAAGGTCAGCAATTTCGACTTGTTCTGAGATGTGTTCCTAATAATGTCTTTTTCTTATGTATACAAATATATATATATACTAGTGAGCTGCAGATAAAGCAAGATTTGACTCCCAGTTGCGATTTCTATTTTTTTATTACCGGACTGCAGTGACTGCCGAATGGCCTCGTTATTTCATGCTTATGTAGTTCAGCAAGGAAATCTGTTTTATCTGCTTTAAGTTTTAATCCTGCTCTAAACGGGTCCTCCCCATCATTTTCTAGCCTGAAAGAAGTACCACGAACTAAGTACAACAGAAATTTGTGGTCCTCAGAAGCGCAGACTGCAACAATACTAACCAAAAAATTAAACACTGGTAGCTTTCAAAAGCAAACAATTAACCATGTTTTAGCTAATTAATACATATGTGAAGCTAAATGAGAAATTGAACAGATAATCTAAAAACCAAATTGTTTTGTTGGATTTTTATCCAGCCTTGCTTTTTGATCATTGTGTTGTTTGTAAGTGATCACACTACTCTAATTCACTGGATTTATAGTGAGTTCAGTTACGTCAATCGATCATTGGATTAACAAGCATAGCTTGAATTTATGGATAGATCAATTAGGGGACACAAAATCCAATCTTCTTGGCCGTCTGACTGACTAAACCTCTTGTTTTAGTCAAAGCTGAAGTGTTCTTTAAAACCTAAGTGCCGGAGACATCATATTAATTGTTCATTCGGGTACTTAGTGACGAAACCGGTTAGCGCGCAGTTCTGTTATCGACGGGTAGACTGAAGCTTCAAAATTTCAACCAAAGGAACATTATTGTCAAAATAAGTTCCAGTAAATTAATCAATTAGCTTAGCCTTTAGACAAAAGTCAATCGGATTAGATACCGCGTTATACTTCGAGTCCTCTGTGATGCGTACTGCAGCCAGTGTGATTGTCCAGTTTGAGTGAGTTAAGAGCGTTCTATTAGGTCTAGCCATGTCATTCAGTGCAAAATATTGGAACAAAGGGATACTAAAAGATTCGCATTGATTTCTAACTGACAACTCGAATAATGAAAATTTTAAACTGATTTTCCACTACTGGCTTACTAAGCTGATTATAAAATCAAATCGGACATTAAGGCCTCTCAGCTGTGTCAACAGTCTTCCTCATAGGACATCTAGGATCTTCGCTCATATTGTAATCTCTTAGTTGGGAGTGAAATTGGTAGGATTCCTCTTCTGGTGCTGTAAATGTGCACTGCTGGTGATTTATAACAAGAAGGAAACTGCTGTTCAACAATTCCATGGTTTTCGATGGCAGTTTGGATGTTGACACTGAATGACAAATCATTTGGAAATTTGTGTTGAATATCCTGCTACTGAAAACTTTAAAACTGTGCTTATCAAAACAGCTGTGCTTGCTAGGCCAATCGTAATGAACCACAAAAGATAAAGCAGCTTCACCTCTAACTGTGATCATATTCCGGTCTTTGAATATGGTGGGCCTACAGGATCGTTGACGTTATCGGCATGAAACGAAACGCTCAAGTCAGCTGTTTCACGAGACAGTGGGCCTATATGCGTTCAGTATCGGCCGTCACCTACGGCACCGGAAACTAAAGATGATTAAGTTGAGCGGGAGCAGTGTAGCTTGGTCAGTGCACTCATTGTCAAGTGTGAAAACAATACAAGTACCTAATTAAGTTCTTCTGACCTCAGTAACGAGCCCTAAACTGTCAGATGCTTACTCGTCCACTAAATCTAAGTCGTCTTTTTATACACAACCTCCTACATAAGATATTTCCGTTTTTGGCAGGCACTCAGTTTAAAATAAGGAAAGGGAGACCTTAACTGTAGTGTACTCCAGTAAACTCGCGAAAAAACAACTCCGACTGCACCGGGAAATGTAACACTGTTAACTTCTACTTTCGGTCGTGTTTGTTTCCAAACCAGTTGGATAAGATTTAGCACAACCTTTCCGTGGGTCCTTCGAAAACACACTCAACCAAAAGCTATTCCGTGCACCGATTTCGAATCAGGAAGAAGAGACTGGATAACACAACAATCTGCAACAGGCAAACTTGCATAGCAAAGAACAGTTAGAGGATAACATCATCAAAATGCCCTAAGTAATTTAATCGGAGCTTGATAATCGATCCTACCGCAGTCCGTATGCAATCCGCGAAGTGATTATAATGGTTGCTAATTTCGTTTCTAGCTGCACACTTTTAAGTTTTGTTCAACAAACTGAACTTGGCACCGGTAAGGATAAACCGGAAGAGCGTTTGCAATTCAATTTTACTTCAATTTCGGTTTCGGCTGTTTGATTCGGACACCACTTTGGGCTCGTTCGATAGGCGGATCAAATAAATAGTTCCAATCTAATTAGCACAATTTCGCTCAATGGGAAGTTTGAAAAACATTCGAGGAAAAAGGGTAAGGTATCTCCACAGGGAAAGAAATTTGGTTAATTTTGATTTTACGACTAAATGGTACCTGTTAGATCATTTTTCCTAGTCAAATATCACTTGGCTGTTCAGTACAACTGATGGTAGCCTTTGATAAGAAAGGCTCAGCATTTGTGCTCAAACGGTCCGTATCGTGGTGTTTCAGCCTGAAGTTCGCGGATTAGGATTTCGTGGTCACCGTTCAATTTCCCCATTTGAGAGCTCACTAGGGGAGCATCTTCTGTCCTGGGCCAAAAGCACTTTATCACACCATTATTATAGAAGATAAGAATGTGGGCGGGGGAAATAGTACAAAATAAAAACTTTCAGACGGTTAGTATTGTGACCATCTTGCTTAGTTTGAATTACGCTCTTTCGAGAATTGGCAAATCTAGTTTCATAAGGTAAGAACATGCAATCTATTTGAAATAGGGGTACCGATGCATTTATGTCAGCCCCGTTCTAACCCAGAATTTGAAGTACTGAAAAAGAAATCCATCCCAAAACTGCATCATCCTCGTGAGCTGCTCACTGAATTGCAAAGTGCGATGAGCAAAATGTCACCCTCTTCCTTCCTGGCTTGTGATTGACAGGTGAGTTATTTTAATAATAATTTTTTGTAAAAGAAGATGGATATCAGACAGTGCTCACAGGAGATTTGACGCAGCATGACTTGGAACTATTTCATTCTAATTTTCTGTTTTCTGGTAAATTCAATTTACACCAGTCAGAAGATTAGGAAATGAAATTGACCTAACACTGGATGGGTCAAACTTCAACCGTACTTAGTTGTTAAGCAAATTATGGATTGCTGATTGTTTCTAACCAGTCCTAAAAATTGTGTACGTAGTGCTGGAATGCCAATACGAGCTAACTCTAAGGAAATGACTGAAGGAGCCCATTATCAGGCTGCTACTGAACAATCTCTCATGCATTCCATGATCCGAACAATCCCTAAACCGGTGGGCAATTCGGCATCAAATAGAGCCCCTGCTCCAAGACCTCTCGCGTTACACTGGAATAAAGTCGAATTGTGGTCAACATTCATCTCAAAATTTCATTGTTTGTCTAGAGGTTGAACGCTGACTGACCCCCGCCTTTCTGCTGCTTTCACGTGCAACTCCGCAACTAGCCAGCTTTACAGCAGATCAGAGTCAGGTGTCGCAAGTAAGCAGGGACCACTTGATCTCTCGACTAAGAGGGACACGAAGGCAGTTCTTAACGGGTGTTCTTATGAAATCTACCTGTTTATTAGACTTAATCAGTTGTTTAAGATATCAGTTCAGTTTCAAGGGAAGCGACTGAGAACTAAAAACGATTTTGCCGCCAGTTCGAGTGTGCACCATCTGCGTTCAGTTTTCTTCTGTATAATAATATCATTCAAATTGTTTTAAAATTCGTGATCTAGTGGAACCAAATAGTTAGGGACCGTTTGGATGAAAATTTCATGACATAGACGAAGGGACTCATTTCTAATGACAACAATTAATTTCAACAGCAGACAGGTTGAGCACCCACGTGCAACTGGACATATGTGCAACACATGGCTTCTAAGAAAGCAATTTGTTTGCTGTGCTGTACTTCGGTTATTTTGTTCTTCAGTAGGTGGGGATGTTGAAAAGCAATGGAAACTTCAGTATTTTTGTGAGAACTTGATGGTTCCGAGAACTGAACTAAACATAAAACAATATATCTAAGTATATGGCAGATAGAGTCTTTTGTCTCAATAGGATCTAGACACCAACACCACGGTTAGGATGGATGTTGTTTGGTATGCTAGAACCAGTTGTCATCAATTGTCCAAAGATAATTGAAGTCACAATTTCAGTATTGCTCATTGTCTGCCTGAATGCATGGATTTTTTCTTCCTTATTCAGAATTCAGCAGAATGGCAAAACCAGTCTAACCAATCCGTACATATGTTCAGTCGTTGTGTCAAACTTCGATGTAATCCGATTTGGAAAGCCAAGCTGTATATCGATGATTTTCTTTACTCACCATCATCAACTGCAGACACGAGTGTTCACTGCAAACGAAGTCGCTCAGATTTCCGACTACGAATAGTTCTTCAGTTGCATACTTTTGGTCGGTAATCGACCTATTCATAGTAGTTCATTTATTAAATCAAATAAGTTAAACTGTGTAAACTTTGGTTGATTCTTCTTAAAAATTGTCAAAATTAGGAGTACTTTCATTTCCTTGCCATCCGTTTCCATCTGGTGTCGATGATAACTAGTAGCACCACAGGGCTTCGGACATTACTTAGTCGAATATGATCTCGCAATTCAGCAGTGGAATGATCACGGAACATGTGAGGAATTTTGATCCCAGTTTGATCTACCATATTTGCCTGACCGAATGCGGTCTTCTTGTCTTGCTTCTACTCCAAGCTTTTCAAAATTTTGTGTGGTTGCTTGATTCTATTCAGAAGTGTAAAATATGCGAAAGTGTTACCGGCTACAACCAAGCGAATAACATCTTCAGGGATTTTTTGTGCTACGTGTATTTAATGAACATGCAATCAATTATTACATGTGCTCGGTTCTTCTCGCTGCCTTTTACTGAAATCATCCATAACCAGATGTTTGTTTCACCGAGGAAATAGCATTCCTAGACAAAACTACCCCAGGCATGTAAGACGCGTTTTCTCCTTTTTCTGCGCACTATTTGTACATTAAAAGGCTATTCTAGCCTTGATTAGTTCCTGACGTTTAGTCTCAAACCAGCTGTTTTGGTTTTCCATTGAGATTTATTTCAGCATTTCTGTCGAAACAAAGTTGGCAAACTGTTCAAGGTCCGAATACTGTTGCACGCGCTCACCCAAATTCAAACACAACGGCTGATGATGCGTACACTGGATGAATAGAGCTGGTGTTATATGACAGGCACAAGTTATCTCCCGTTATTCGTTTCTTTTTTTCCATTTGTCCGTCTACTACCAGCAACAACTGCGTGCATACTGCACAAGCAAAACTTGAGTTAACAGCTTGTCAATGGAAAGCTCAAACTGGTCCGAGAAAGTCTAACAAATTGGTTTGTGAGATTACACTTGGTGGACATGTGCTCGATATCAGTCCTCCAAGTTTGTACTTGTTTGAGTACATCAGTGCCACTAGGTGGGCGATCATGAATCGCTCAGCCTAATAAGCAGGTAAATTCAAGGTCAGTTGTATATAATCCCATCAATGTCGGTTCCGTCTCTGTGTGGAAGTCTGAACTGCTCCTGAAATATTATGCCACCTTTGTAAGGAGAAAACCCACGTAAAATAAAATCAATTCTACCAACATAGGATTTGTTGTTGGTGTGAGCTATCGTCCGTAAGCGTTTAATACCCAATGGTAGAGGAGTGGGGCCATTTTCGTGATTTAGTTTAAAAGTACCAATGGGAATCAGCCTGAATGATTACGTGATTAACATATTTGATTTGGGTATACTCAATTCGGGTTGGATTTCAGTTGAGACGTGGTAGAACTACACTGGGGATGATGATTCCCGACAGGGACGAAACAGCTTTGTAGTATACGGTTTCATGAATTTAGAGGGTGGGGTGCGCTTTCATGTTGCATGGCCATGCAATTAATTAGGCAGATGAAAAGATTCTTGACGAGATATGAACTGGTGCATTTGTGTCTCGTGAGTATTTTTTCAACTCCGCGTTACCAAAATCCGTGTATTCAGCCAATTATCTTTGTTATCGACCATTAATAGTCCTCTTGCTTAATCTGCTACGTCACACTACGAATCACAATCAGTTGGAAGTCTGTCTGAAGCTCAAAGAGGGCTTGCCAAAAACTCGGCAAACTGATATCAGTGAGCTCCGTCAAGACAAGTTTTATTTGTGCATAAAGCAATATAATCATTTAATCTCAGCCCATTTCCTGGGAAATTACGTGATCGTTTTATGACGTTTCATGGAGATTGGAAAATACCATTAACCTTATGATATCTATCATTCAGTAATCGCATCAAAAAGCATCGATGCATTGCAGTCCAGCTCGTTTACTCCAGCTCAGAAACATCGTCATTACATTCAATCCTACGGTTATCCGATTTAGGTGATCCGTTTTTGACATGCGTGTTAAATTGCGAAGCGACTAACTATCTGTACGGACTTACCACCACTCCACCTAAATGGTAACTGACTGTGCGTGTTTGCCCCGCGAAACAGGTTTTTTCGTGACAAGGTTGAAACATGGGTGCAGCGGAAGGGACATACCTCATAGCCACTAGGGCCAACTACACGGGGGACCGGCAACCCAGACCCTGAAACTTGGAGTGGCTTAGAACCCCATGAGGTCTCATTAGGTTAGATAAGGTAATGAACTGAGCGACAGCGAGTTGTCGTCTCCCATCACTGTGACAGGCCCACCTGTGATTCGAACTGCTGACCCTTTCGGTGACAGAGGCCTAATCCCCTTGACCAACTCCGATAATTTATAAGGCCCAGAATACGTCCGAGTTCTTATTGTTTATTCAGCTTATGCTGTTTTCGCTGATCGAATGGTTTGTGAACAGAATCCCCGCTGAGATAGTTAGTCAGTATCTTACTCACGATAACCTCATCAGTTTCAAAACTACGTCTGAACCCTCCAAACCACTGCACGTCGTTTTATCTGCCCCTAAAACTTAAGACGTTCGACTCATATCGGACCATCCTAAAGTCGAGCCTGACGAATTACTCTTTTTGAAAGACTGCACCTGTAGCTCTCAATCCTAGTTTCACTTTCTACTGATTCTTATGCACATCCTTATTTCTCCAACTATAAGTTTGCTACGTCGATGTTCTAAAGAGTGACACATCACTAGTCGACTGATTATCATCGTCTGATCTCTTAGAACCATCTGGCAATGACAGTAGTGGTAGTAATAGTAGTGATTCGTATAAACATCTATGGAGACGTGCTTTCGTTACCCTGAGTTTGCAGGCAGAAACCAAATGGTCGAAGTCTCTGAACAAATAAAAACACTGGTTGGTTAGCTTCAACTGTCGGTTAATATAGGAAGGATGGACTTCACTAGGAATATAGGACAATGTCAAAGTTTTTAATGATAGTTAAATCCTAATCACAAATTCAACGTTACAAAGCTGATCAATCAACTGATTATTTTAGAGCAGTTGCTATTAAATGTTATGAAAGCCACTGGACTAACATTTAACAATTTTTGACCGAAATCCAATTACGAACTGTATAAAGTGGCTGTCTGTCTGCCTAAATTATCATAGTTATTCTAAACAAAAAAATGAATTCAGTTCCGACATATTACGAAAGTAACCTAAAATAACAAGCAATCACACTGGGCAGAATTCCTTGTTTTGTGTAAGCTTTCCTAGGACATGCACTGCGGAGAATTCCCAACTTCGCTCAAATTTCATCGATTTTCGTAAACTAGCAAAATCAGTTGCATCTAGTGTTACATTAAATGAAACCATGTTTTGGGACGGTTAACCAAAATCGGCGCATTTTTGGCTTAATGGGGAATAATCCGTAACCGGAAACAGTAAGAACCGTTCATAAAGCAGTGATCTGCCGACCTTGTAAATTGACTGCAGTCAACTTGTGTGAAATCCTCTCCTTTGACAACTGAGGGTCACGGTTTTGCTGAGTTGTGGGTTAGGTTGAAATAACCGCGGAAGGGCGTCCCTCTGACTATACATAGGAAAGAACTGTAGAAATAGAAAAAGACAGTGCATTGCCATCTGAAAAGTTTTGTGACCTCTATGCCACACATTCGATTTTTCCAGCCACATTACTACATCAGAACAAACAGCAAGCGGCTTCGAATGAGCGCAAACACTTTTTTGGTCAGTCTGCCTTGACGAAGCAGAATGCAGCAAGTAAGTGATCAGCCTACTATAAAGTAGGTCAAATTCCATGGGCTCGATTAGTTTGCACCATTGCTTATGGAAGGTCGTTTTAAGCTGACTGTTAAGCTCAAGCATATCCGTGACCTGAAAATTTTATGAGGTACCAACATTTTCGCAGTTCATTCAACCCGTGTAAAAACAAGCAAGGATGGTACGTGAATCCGCAGGCGTTGCACAACAAACTGACAAAAATTCTTCGGTTTAATACAGGGCCGACCTAAGGACACGTAAAGATTTGCACTGTACTAAAACTGTTTCCTTCAAACACCCGATTTTAGTACAAGTCAGCAAGAAGCATGGTTGCAAACACAATAAACTTTATTCGGGTTACTTCTTGACAATGCACCATGCAGATAAAAGTGCCATCAGGCTTTGGGTCAGCCCACTTACGATTTTGTATTTCAGAACGGGATTGTTACATTTTTATGTTTGGCTGATACTGCGTTCTCAATCATTCGGAAAACTTTAAGACCATTGGAACTGATAGAGATTGCGGTTGCAATATAAATGAATTATCCAACACCAAGATGTAAAAGTCAGTTACTTTTGTCTTTTGTCATGGCATCGTGCCATTCAGACTGGTTTCAGGAATGAGTGAAGTCGCATGCTTCTTGACGCAGAGCAATATTACAAAAAATTATTTTACACTAAATAGTAAAGCATGTATTCACGGATGGGCCAGTGCCATTAGCATCCGGTAATTAAACTGGCCCAATTTGAATCAAATTTCAGTGAGAGCAAAATGTCCGATTACAAACGAGGCCGGATGTAGTTAGCTTGGTAGATTTCTAAGCGATGTGAAAGTAATCAAAGTGCTTTCGTTCTGCACATCGAAATCAACACACTTTCGAGAACACACGGTATGCACGGGACCAGAAGTATCGTTTTGGGGGACTTGTATTCTTTATTATTTCGATATTTTAAGTTTAACTTGTTGTGTTCTTTGCTAAGTTCATCGAAACAAAAACAGCTGAGTAGTGAGTAGTTTCTTTTCTAGAGGGAACACCTTTTTATACTATGAACAGGTGACTAAATGCAATTATAATTTGTTCAAATCAATATCCCCTACCAGGACTGTCCAGTGACGATAGTTTTTATTGCACAGGCAAAAGACCTTTGGTGTCTTATATTAAGGACACGGCAAATAAATTTCAACTGGGAATCTAGGTTTCCCAGCGATTAACTAAAGGCCGTAACCAAGTACTAGAGGTTTTCCCGTTGCTTCTTCCCTTTCACCTCATACTTTCACATATCTGTTGCATGTATCTTCAAATGCCTCTTAATTCTCATCTTCGTAGCATCCATGTACCTCATTTCTTTTCACCCCTGTATGAAGTTTTCAGGTTTCGGTATCGCCTTTCATCAGTGAATGTTGTCTTCCCATCATTAGTACCTTGAGCTTAAAGACAAGTCACCTCAACATGCCTTTAAGCACTTGATTTGTTTCGTTGTTGGTCGTCAGTAAGGTTCGCGTCTCACCAACATAAATCTGCTCCATCGAAATCATGCTGATCTGGTTAGGGGTGAAATTTGATGTACCATATCTCACCCAAAATCCAGTTTTCGGAGAATGTTTGCAGATGACTTCACTCATAGACGGAAGCTTTAGCATGGACATTGATTATCTTCTTGGTAACATGTACCGAATGGAATAATCAATGTAAGTGAATAAGTCGCAGGCGCTGCCATTCGAGATGATAGTTCGGTTTATCGAGATCCCAATGCAACGCATGTGATGAGGACTCGCTCAACTTCCTCATCCGATGGTATATTGCCTAACACAAACAATTGAATTTTAGACGACCTCTCAAATTGACAGTGCTTCACTCCATCGACTAATTTCTGATGTGCAATTTTCATACACGTCTTGGAATCATGCTTGTATCATGGCCTACATAGCTCTGGAGATGAGTCCATTGCACTGGATTCTACCAACAGACAAATTATGAAAGCATAAGATGCAGAATTCAGATCTTCGGGCTTCTCTTCATGTTGACGCACCTGCAGTTAATGCGCCCCGAACTTCGATTAACAGGTTCCATAGAGGTTATTTTGATGATTTTTATGTCCACATCAAAGCTTATTTTATTTAATTGGTTAGAAATTTTTCCCTAATTTCAATGCACTTAGTGGAGAATACGTCACACAGTGGCACAGCAGAAACTCTAACAAAACTGTACATCGAATACCGAAAACTATCATCCACGGAGAAGAAACTATGTAATGAGGATGAGAAGCTGCACTCCAGAGACAAATAACTTGACAGCATGAATGAGCAATCTCTAGACAATGCCAATTTACGATAGAAACACCATAATTTTCGCACAATTCAGAAGAAAGAACGATTCGATATGCAGTTGCTGTCCCAATAAGCGCGTTGGTTGAATGACGAAAGATTTACTTCTTAGTGAATTCAAAATGAAATCCTCCAAGCAATTACTGCGTGATTCGAGCTGTTGGTTGTATGAACTCAAGGTTTCCAAATAGCACGTTAAAACTCTCGAAATATTTTAAAATGATCCGGTTTTACGGGTTACTATCCCTTTCGTATTAGTTTTCACTGAAATCTGTTTATTCTACGTTAGACTTGAAACCGATCACGATAGTGGCTTCAGTTAACTTCGTGGATATTTTCTACTACTAAATCCTGTTCGACTGCATGCAAAAAAGTCACCGGAGATTTTCTTCCATATCTTGCAAATCGGTCGCGTCACACATAACTGACTGCTTCTTTCCGTTGCATGTATACAGCAATAATGCTGCTCTGTCATTTTGAAGCACAAGTATTTCAAAGAAGAATATTTGCAGCGTGGTACTCGTCGCTTTTGCTCCGTGATGGATGCTTTAACTTTCAATCGCAGCCGAAGTTATTAAAAACTTTGAAAGCACCATTTTGGTATTTTATGTTCATTGCAAACAATCGGCGACGCATTTTCACCGCGCTCCGAAATGGCGCGCTTATCCTTGACGAAAAACTTTGGGTAAAACATCATTAAAGGCAGGCCACTATAAATGACTCTGAACGATCTTTCAACCCTTAACAACGCACGGTAAAACGTAAAATGCCGTCATTAGATTTTACAGGCTATTGGTCATCACGCACCAAGTGACCGATTCGTGCCAGTGCACCCATAGATTTTCGTAGTGAAGCGCGGTGTTGATGGCATTTGAAATCCAAGCTACCATAGCAGCATATTACGAAAACGAAGGACCGCAGCATAACTACAGCATTCTCAAATTAATTGCCAGTATGGCAGGTTTTGAGCACTAACTGTGTTGACGCAAAGAGTGAAAACATTGTTGTCTTCAGAAGGGAATGGCGTGGGTGGATTGAAGGAAACCCGACAGAACCGATTTTACTACGACCATAATGCCAGTGCGATGAACACACAAATAGAGACAGCAGATTCGTTCTCATTTATTATTAATCATATGTCAAGAAACTATTCTCCAAAGATATCGGCCTGATTATTGAGACACGCTGCGATACGGAACCCCCAGTCGGTATACGTTGATTGATGATGAAAAAAACTAATGTTATTCAGATCTTTTGACTTGCCGCTTGACAAACGAAATACCTCGGTTGACGAAACAGAAAGTGTCCTTATTACAAACAAACAGGTCCTACCAAAGTACACAGTTTACCAGTCTTCATTTCGCTTAAAAAGAATCGTGCATCAGGAAAGGGGCTTTGTATAACGTCTGGCCGCCTCCGGACTTTACTAATCAGCCGGATATAGATACTTCAATCCACATACCTGATAGTTTGAAGGAGAAAGACTGAGTTATCCGTGTCGGCAAAAAGTTCACCAAAATATATTTATGTTTACCAAATCGATGGAATGTGCCAAGACTAAAAATTGAGCATTTGATGCTGGTTCACAGAACATTATGTCAGAGCTTGTCCAGCTTAGTGGAATTCTTACGCCGAATTCGTTGTTGCTCAACGCATACGCCTACTGTACCATACACTATTTTCCGTTCCTCCCACGGAGTGAAAGTCGACGGACGAAGTGATAAAATGGGATTAGGAAATGGATAGTCAACTTAGATAAAGTATACTCCACGTTCCTCCTTGGTTGGCGATGCTGGAGAGTGAAGCAAGGAACTGTAAACACTGGCAATCGTGTCTCAACTTTCTGTCAAACCATATCAATTGAAAACGTGTGGCATTGCTTGGGAAAAATGCGCTAGTTAAACTGCGTTACGTGTGTTGGCTACAAAGGTAAGTTTCCTTCTCCCTCTCAGTAGTTCAGTGTGACGTCCGCTTTGCAAACATTATTTCTAATACAACATGTGAAGCGGTGAGAAAAACAGAGAATACTAGAGCCGGTCTTGCTATTCTACGCAGTGTGCTGATGACATCAGCTACACAAATTAGGTCACTCAAAATCAAACACGAATTTGATGCAGAGCTGATCCAGCTGTAGGAAGTCAGACCTCGGCGAACCCTGTCGTGGGCACAACCAACGCCTTTGCATCATGCGTGAATGTCATGTCCTTGGATAATTCGGGGTGGGAGGAGGTAACCTTTGATCCTTGAGCGAAATGTCCAAAACCCATTCATGATGTTGCGTGGCTCAGCTGGTAGAGAACATGTGCAAATGTGTTCGTTGCTTCTGTCCATGCGCTGAAATGCTGATAGGTAAAGATTTTTCAAAGCCCAATCAATTTTACATCTATCAAACCCATCAAACCACATCTTACAAAAATTAAATTTTCCAAATGTAGGTCTTCAAAACCAAAGAATGGCCCAGTAATTGTGGCTTAAAGAATTGCACATATACAATCAGTCAGAACAAATGAAGCGCCCTCCTGCTCATTTTTCTACCAGAGGATCACAAAGAAAATCTATCAAACCCAGGTACAGCCACGAGAACAACAACCTGAGTTGTAGAAACCGAATCACGCTGGCTGCTGTTCATATACCCAACTGAGTAGATCACAGTCACAATATGATCTTCCTCGTTGACTCTTTATCCAACTAAAACAGGGCTATCATTTTTGATGAAAACAATGGCATTCCAATCAAATTAGAATTCTGTAATCCTTGTTCCGCATGTCACACACTTTGTTCCACCATACCAAGTTAGTCAATCCTCGTGAGCTAGTGTTATGCCTTGATCAATAAACGGTCGAGAATGAGGCTAGACAGTTTGACAAATAGTGTTTCATTCCCAAACTTTCTTCTCGGGATTGTGTGAAACCGATATAGAACTTTGTTGGCTGTCAGCTCAGATAAGCATTGGAACGCGGCTATCGTAGTTTTCAACAATGATTTGGACGAAGATGTTGCCTGCTGACATCAGACCACACTATGCAAGCTCTCCTTGATCATATATTGTTCAACTGTAAATACCAAGCCTTGTTGTTTTTTTGGCCAGCGTTTGTTCAGTATTCTTTGTGTAAGACTGTCTGAGTGTGTATGAAAAAGAGCTTTGTTTCAGAAATTGTTGCAGCCATTTTGTGGACGACAGAGTAGGGCAGCTTCAGACGAAAAATTAATCTTCTGGATGCAGACATTAAATGCGTAATTAGATGGTTCTCCATAGCATTCTTATCGATAACTAGCGCATGTAAAACATTTACCGGTTTTTCGTCGCTGAAAAACCAATTGTTCACATGAAGTGATTTCTGGAAGAAATAATGCGACTGATCACGTATAAATGATTCCATCTGGCACAGAAACGGTCGAAGTGTCTGCTCAATTCTTCGGTACTTTTACCACAAATCAGTTTATTTAAGGTTAGCATCATTTTTGCTTTTCGGCTCAGTGTGTTTAGGGTTGCGTTATTCATGGCCATAATGGCAGATCTGAATGGAAAGAACTAGGTACATTATTAGTGAGTGAAGAAAGTTACGGCCAACAGTTTTAATAGATGAACTATGGAGCAAAGGTTTCTTTTACTAACGACTTTCGAGACAGAATCGGTTGTGATCCATCATTCTAGTTAACTCGGTAGCATTTTTTCGTTCACCATTTTAGCCATATCCAAGCATAAACGATTTTCATAACTTTATGTTGTGTGTGGACTAGTAATATCGCAAAAACAATATCTACACTCTTCGATGCGATCTTTTAGCTCGGATGAAATATCGCATGTTATTGTTTCGCACGAATTAAATACATGCTTGATTTTCTGTCCCTTAGAGAGGACTTAAGCTGGAAAATTGAATTTTTGCCCGTATATTTGGTGTTTAGTTAACAATTTCTATTCTAAACGGTGAACTTGAGGATTTTTAGTGGTGAAACATTCCTGGTTCACGCTAAAGGGAATTCAAAAGAATGTATGCAGTAGACAGTTTTATAACAGAATGCCTTTGTGAGACAGTGAATCCCCGGTCCACTTGCTCTGTCGCATAAAATATCCGGTGTTCATGCTTCGAATGTTTACAGATTAACGCTTGAAGTGTTTTGATTGACATTTCGTATGTGCATCTTAATCACACTTGTGGCCTATGACCAAGTTCATTAACTGTTCCCAATGGGAAACAATTTCAGGTGTTCCGGAAGATTCTTAACACAAGGTCATTCATTTCTGTTTTTTTTTGCACAGCCAAACTCTGATGACCCCGGTATATTGAACAAGTCCCACCAACGGATAATGGACCGAGCAAACGGACGGTGATGTCAGGATTCAGCCAATTCAACTAAACGAACCCAGAATTGAGGAGGGGCAACAAATTCTTTGTTGATACCGCCATACACCGGGTCATCTCCCCAAAAACTGAAAACCAATCATTTGGCCGATTGATCTACTTAGGTGAATTATTTTGGCCTATAAAGAAAATAGGCAGCAGGGAAAACAAAACTGGCTTTCAAGGAGGCACAAAATTCCGTTCAAATGACGTTATAGCTAAGAGAAATTGACAACTCGACTGGGTTTCAAGGTTCATATTAGCTTCTAAGGCCATACTTGGATCGTCAGTGAACTATGACGCTCGGCCCACGATTGTTCATCCTTGGTTTGTAATCTTATGGGAGGGATGCAATGAGTCCTTACAACAACAATGATAAAAACAAAGTAGCTGCACACTGCCTTCGTTATTTTAGAAAACAAAGTAGATGAGAATAACATAGCGTCAAGGCGAGATTCGAAACCCGCGTCTTCTAGACAGCGCAATGCACCGAACCTCAGAAAGAAATGTGGAAAGATTACAAATGTGGATGTGTGTAGGATATGATAAAAGCAATATAGTCCAATAAGTGGATCTGCAAGCAAGAAAATTTCGGAAACAGACTGAAATGACTTGGTGGAAATCGGACAGATCAAGGGTCACACAGCGAACACGCTGATGTGACCGTTATCATAATGCCCGAAATAAGTTGTGCCTTTGATTTTCATTTAGGCAGGGGAGCCAGACCAAGCCTCGAAGGCGGAATTTTATATCGTGCAGAAAGCAGACTGTTTAACTTACCCGTTTTGTGTTTATTTTGTATTGTGCGATGGTACTAAAATTCGAATGCAGGCATGTTGTCAAATTTGGTCAAATTATTTCAAAATCACTCATGTAGTTGTGAATGTAATGTAACCTGATGCATCAGTTGAACAATGAGATAACTGCTCTAAGGGAAGGGATTTTTTTCCCAAACAGACACGGAGACTGACAGGAAAAAACAGACCCTATGTAGTAGCATCTGATGGATACGGATCATCAGAGAAAAGCCAAAAGCGCTTCTGTGACAGTAAGCAAACAAATTCACCCACGAGCATTAGCAGTCACAGAGATGACTGGCATTAGTTTCTTAATCTATCTAGTATAAAAGATTCTTTATTAGTGTTATAATGAACAGAAAAAAATATCTCAGGATATGAAAATTGCTCAGCTTTTCCACCACATATCATATGTCTAATATAAGTTGTTTTGGTTAGGATCCTTGGTGCATTTCATCACCCATCGCCTGGAGAATTTCTGCTTTGTTTCAACTGCCAGCATCTCTGGATCGTCTGCTAATCTGAACTAATCAAATTGCTCCGGGTTTTGCAAGGAAACAAATACATTGTGTTCCGAGAAAGATCATTAAGTTCGCTTTGAATAAACTTTGCTGTGACGGGACATAAAACAATCCTCACCACACAGGTTCGCCTGACTTATTGATGCAAACACGGTCAACCTAACCTTTATCGGCTGTTTCTTTGACTGGTGGGGTGAGTTAGCGCTTTTGAAACAAGATTTTTTTCAGAACTGTTCCTCGGTAATGAACCAAGTGTTTTTTGTCGTTGTTTACATCAGAAATGATTACAAAAATGTCGCTATGTTATTTTGGCGATAACGTTGTGTGGTGCAGTCGGAAGGGGATAGTGAAGGGATGCATTTCCAATAATGCGAGAGATTTGTGACTCTTTGCAATCCATTGTTACCGGCCTTGGATTGTTTGAATAAGTGACTGATTTTCTTCCTCTGGAAGGCAAAAAACGACAAATCCGCTTGCACACTTTCGAACCAAAAGTCTACTGCTCCTTGCGCGGATCTAGCTGGTAGGCACAGCATCGTTGGTTCTATTTCGGCCACCGACGATGACTTTTGCTTGCAGAGAAAAATTAGTGGATTTATCGCTGTCTGTAGTAAATTATTTCTCATTAAAACGGGGGTATCCTGGTAGAGTGAATAACATTTTCTTCGCACTGCCCTAAAGCAGCTATGAATAGATGCTAATCAAAATGTTGGCATCCTAAGTCAATTGTAACAAACTTCCACTTTATTTTCGAGAAGGGTTTAGTTACCAGCCAGACAGGTTAAGAAACTTGGGGAATCTGGCATCGTCAGAAAGGGATGTTAGAGATTAGTTTGCTATTTTTAAGGCTTTTCACTTCTTTGAATTCGCAAAACTCTCCTCTGTGTTAATTTCTGACATCGCCGGCCAAACACGTAATGCAAAGCTCCTAACGGGTGTGCGCAGAGGAAGAGGTGAAACTGATACAGGGGGGAGTATAAAAAGAGGTAGGTGGTTATTACTAAATGGGTCATTCATGGGTATTCTCTGGTGACGACCAACTCAATATGACTAAACTAACGTTCAAGTTGGCCCACATGAACCGTTGGTAGTCATTCAACAGGATGTTTGTTGTTGTTTGCATACATATCAACGGCTTTTTAATCCGGAAATCTGTTGAACAGGTTTCGTGATCGTAAGGGAACGATTTTTATTGGAAATGATTCCTTTGACTTTAGGCAACTTGCTTAATATTCACAAAGCAAACGATAGTTTGGTCTTCATTCTGATCACATTTGTGGGCGTTTTGTCAATTAGGTCAAAATAAGTGATGTTATCGCCGCAAGTAACCCAGATTTCCAAACATTGGACGGAATTATCTTATTATTTTCCGGTATGCAGAATTTTTATAAGGAAAGAAGGAAGCGCATTTTCGGTCACCAACGACAAGGTCATCATGCTACCGAAGACGCCAACAACGTATGGATGCAGGAACTCTGGATTCGGTTCTGCTAATGTTCCGTCCGATTAACCGAAAAGTAACCCAATAGTATAATTATTAATAACTGGACGATGTTGGGGGGAAATTTTTCGCGGCCTTGAACTCCCCTCTCCCAATTTCAGTCTGGAAGGCCTGAAACTGACGAAACGTGCACTAGTACAACTGAGCAATACATTGTAGTTTCAATTTTATCGCTTGTCAATTATGTTCAAAATATTTAAGTTCTAAACTTTTATCCTACAATGTGCGTTTAAGAAAAGACTCGTCATAGCACAAAAACATGGTCACATGATCGTGCAAATCCAATAAGGGTAGACGGATTTCATCTACCGGGCAGGAATTAGGTAGGAAAATCCAAATAGTTAACGAGAAAACCGTGGGGAAATTATTGCTTCCTTGATGAGCGTCATAAGGTCATCATCACGCGCCGATAGGAAGTAAACAACTAAGAGACAGCGCTGTTTTACAAAATACTTATCTAGTTGCTTGCCATAATAAAATTACTCAGTGTTTAAAAATTAAGAATCCTGAGCGAGATAGTTGGGAGGTTTGAAAACCCACATGCGTTAGTCACTGGTCACCTCTGATTTCAGGTTTATTATTTGTTCGAAAAAATTTCATGGGATTCTAATCGAACTGCTGGCTTGTTATTAAAAAATTCTCATATTCTTTTAAAACAGTCCACGGTACTGATGAACTAAACGTATGAGAATAAGAGAAAATTCAGTGACAGAAATCATTCCCACCGGCTTTTTAAGAAAGAGGAGGAAATAAAAGATAAAGGTAAAAAAGAGATGAATGTCGCATTAGTGAAGAAATTCAGTTTAATTTCAGCTACTGCACCTAGCAAGCCATTTAGTCAAAGACCAGACATATTAACCAGTTGAAAGTTTGGCAATTGGTTTCGAGACAGTAATGCCTTGCACAAAACCCAGAATTCAGAAGATTCCGCGAAAGATGGTGAGGTGAAAAACCATTAAGCTATGATCACCCCGTGTGTTAATGAACACTAATAATCGTTGCAAGTAACCGTCTGAGCGAGTTTCCCTTCAAACTGCATTCTCCATTCTGGCATCATTTATTGGTCCTAAACGTTCGATAATTCTTCCGCCAATAAGGAAAGTGGTGGAAATTACCGCTGTTGAATAATATCTTATTGGTGGATGCGCTGAAACTGTACTGACAACGATTAGGTATTGATCAGTTAAATTAACTTCAACTGGTTTGTATTACACAAAGTGATGGCTCCATTTCCTCCTGAATGTGTGGTTTATATCTGATAAAAGAGCATCAAATTAGGTGTAAAAAATTTTCATTGATGCATAGTAGACCTGTTTACCCTTCGCTGCTCAAAATGGGACTCGAATTTAAGTTGCATGTGAAGAGGAAATTTCTTGATTTGCGTACCACGTCGAAAGCACCCAGTCCAGCACACCTGTCATTGGGGTTGATCGAGAAAAATACACTGACCGGTCTGATAGACTCCAGCTAAGAACGAAGGGACGACTGTCGTCGTGAATCAATAATTCGTCGAGCACCGTTAAAGCTCAGCTGATTACCGAACGGGCGTGAAAACATGATCTTCGGTTATTTGGCATGATCTACTCAAATTTATTTGAATCACGTGTACACACATCCCAAGACCAAACAAGCACGCCACTGGCTGACTCGTCATTTCCGCCCAGTTCTCATTTCCGCAGAATATAGCCACAAGTGACGTGATGTTTAATTGGCAACCGTGCAGATTGGATGTCATGAATGATTAGCAGGATAGGGGCCACTTAACAGCCTTCCCGAACGGAGACATCGATGAACTTTCTTTTCAGTTACCACCGTTTTAAGTTTCAATAATCGGATGGGTAAGAGTTTAAATCTAACTGAATAAGTGCAACTTCGCCCCATGAAGAACAAAAATCTGGCATCCCAAAGTGTGCACTGCTAGCATTATGTGGCACAAAAACGACTTGTCTCCGAGTCACTTAATTTCCAACGATCAATCCTGAGTCTTTGACAATAATCGACAAAATCACTAAACCTGAACAACAGATGACCCCGAGAAAATCAACCAAAGTAAATGCTGGACAGAAGAATCTAGCCAGTGGCCGTTTAGTGACCTAAATAAGAATCAGTTGACCGGGAATTATTAGGTCTGGAAGTACCTTTTACAATAGGTGAATACTGATCCAACGCAGCACATGAAGGACACCAAAAATTTAGACTTATGTGTCCAACATCTGTTAACAAAAGGTATCTAAGTTAATTGCATGATACAGTATACCCAAATGTTTAACCAGTCATGAGGCCCGTGTTGACTTAAGAAGCTTGCTTCGTCCGGTATACTCAACGGACTTTTTGTCATTTCCCGGTAGCTTTCTATCACCGGAACAAGGTCTTGTAATTCAGCGCTTTCGTGATTGTGAACACACGTTATTTACATTCAAGTCGGATTCCCCTTCACTTTGTCAATTGCATCGTGTAGCTACCGGTCCGTTAACACCAACAGACTGTCATTCACGTGATAATAAAATTTCCTCATTTCTAGTGTCTTACCAACAACCCAATAACTAGATATTCGGTTAGTAGGTAGCAAGGCATAATGAATGAAACCGAAAAGTTTAAAATTCACGGTTGATGGCTTGTGTTTTAATTTAAGGCAGGTTACAGTCACTGACGGATCACAGATAATCGACATCTAAGTATTTGATACTAAGTATTGTGATTGCAGGCAAAATCTTTCGTAATGTCGTATCCAGTTAATTAACCAATTTCGTAATTACTGGCCCCAAATAATGCCAGTAAGTGCATAGCATTTTAGTCTCAACTTATATCAGATTTTGTGTCTCATTCACCCTACTTCTCACCGCACATCAAAGATTCTGCACGAATATTTTGGATTCAGCAACAATTCTGAATTATCCCAATGGTCAGGTGGACTTCTACAGGTAAAAGTCATGAATGAACGCGGAGGATTCGGTACGGGAAGGCTGAGATGTGGAAACACAGGGAAAGAGGGGCATGATCGCAAAGGGGATGGATTAGAAAAGACTCCGGACTGGGGAGGGCATAAACGAACGCGTGCGATGTCTATACCCAATGGGATGGATGAAATCAATCAACTGACAGACGGAGTCGGCTCTGACATTTGATATTCTGTAAAAGTCAGCACAGCATCTACATAATAGGTGATTATAAAGTACAGGTATAAGGAAGGCATAGAGGGAAGAGAGTTCAAATTAGCTTGTCAGATTGCTAGCCCCATATGAGGCACATGACGATAAAGATGATGGTGATGGTGGGGAGGAGGGTACAGGCAGAAATCAATTTTTACATGGGGATGACTGAGAACGTGCGCTGTCGCATTGTTGCTTTGAGGTCTCTGTGTTTGTTTAGATGCTTTGTTGTAAGGATGGGTGTCAGAGCAATACGTCCAGCGGCTTGCATCAGACTGAATAGGCGGATTAGGTGTGAAATAACTTGCCAGATTTTAGGCTAACATTTGTGACACAAAGGTTTCTTTATGCAAAATGTTTGGGGGAGGGTTGGTAGATTCTAATTGCTCGGGAAATCAGTTATCACGAGCTTACTATTGCCGAGTGGCTGTTAGCATGATCACTGTTTCAAAAGGGACAACATTTTGTTGTAACGAAAGTGATAGTGATTTTCTCACTATATGGAAGCTTGTAATTTTACAAATGGGAAGCTTTGCAGCAGTTGTTATACAGTTCTCTTTCATGTTAAAAAGGACTCATTCATGTTCCTATGGAACAAAAAATGTGAATTAATTACGAAGCTTATTGATTCGGCGTTCGTTTCGAACGATAGATAATACAAAATTCATTGCAATGAAAATTGAAGAAAAACATAACCAGGAATTGAGATTGATTATGGACAGAATAATGCATAATTTTACATTCCCCTCGACATTTTTGCTCACGGATTGATTGACTGAATGATTGAATAAACGAATCATTCATTTATTTATTGATGAATTTCATATTAGGCTTTTTGTTTATTCCAATGATTCTGTGAAGTTTTTTGTCAATTACCCCCTGTTTTCTTCAAATCTATATAGAGAAGAGGTCGACTGATATAGGAATTGTGTGGGGAAAGAATTTGGATAGCCCAATCGCTAGTTAACGAGTTTTGGCCAACAAGTCAACGACGAACCAGATTCACCAGCATGTCGATTGGTAATGGGAATATGATTGTCGAATTCTTCTCGGCAGAAATGGCGCTCAATGTTTGTAAATAACGAAGTTGTAATGCGAACGGCGAACTGCGAATCACGTCAGCTGCTTGTTTGAGCGCGACAGATGATTTCTCTTCACCCTCGGCTGCTATTACCTGTCATTTGGGAATATGAAATAAAATGTGGTTAGATAAAACAGACATGATGTAACAGGTTTGTTTTTGTTATTTTTAATTTTAGCTTGAAAACAAATCACAGAGTAACTGTCAGCTACGTTTACTTAAAAGTGGGTCAATTAACTCAAGGAAAACTTGCAGTGTGATTTTATGCACAGTATGACGAGATTTCCAAAACGTTTGCTTTGACTACCTTCTTTCAAATAAAGCCGCTGTGCTTCTCGATCGGGTTAGTTGGTCACGTGACATTTCGCTTCGTACATGGAAGTAAACCTCGTTTAAGTGCAACCCAAACAAACCACTGAATTTTCGAGTTCGTTCAGTCCATGTGCATCGTAAATCCTTAATAAAGGGTATTGTCATGGGCATAGTCGTTAAGATATAAATCAAATGATCAGAAGTAACATTGCATTTGGACTGTTTGTCCGGAAACGATGCGCCTGGATAGCCGGTGCCGGAAATTTGGAATGGGTGATAAATCAACATCCATATCATGGATGTGCTATCTATCCCCGCCAATTGAGGGTTTTGTAACGCAAACAAAAGGTACCGAGGAACAAGGCATAGTTCCAAATGGTTTCAATCATCTGGTTAGTTGACAGACCCGTAAGTGCGATTCCACTTTGCAAATCATTGGATCGTACATCCATTGATTCGTCCGCTTATGAATTTTGACTTCGGCAATCCAATCGGTGAAATATATTATCCCAACGACCGTAGTTAATTGCGTGTACAAAATTGCAATATGGTCGAACTGTTCATCACCAGTATGATTGAAGTTCGGTGCCGGTCACGAATGCCAATGAAACCGTAATGGCGAAAGCTGGGGACTGTCCCGGGAAACGAAGGATGTGACGAAATAGAAAAGGCCGTACACCAGAACTCTAAGCTGACGAATTCCGGCTGAACCAGTCAAGAGTATGTATGTTCACTAACCGATGCAAGTTTTCTTGTCCCTGAGACGATCACAATGTACTTGTGTACATTCGCGTCCATTCGCGTCCATTCGCGCACTTGGCCGCCTGATTCAGACAACAATAGCCAATATGAAAACTCCTCGATCTTCCCCATCAGTTTGAGCTTGTACAGGCATAACTCTATTTAGACCCCTGAATACTAAGCGTCATGCGGTCGATATCAGGTACAAGGATAACCAAGCAATAAATGAATGAAAATACGCATCGCAGTCGGAAACATAAAATACTTTTTCTTTTTCCTCTTATAAAGCAGTATCAAGAAAGGTCCTGACAATGTTGCAATAGGTTCGTTTTTAAAAGGACTCAGGTTCCTGTGTTCGTCAGCTTGTGTTTATTCAGAAATGGATTGAACCAGTAGAGACGGGGAGCTAAATGCAGCCTAGACCTGAGCATTTTCATACTCACCAACCTCACGTCGGAGTCACCATGTTTTGTAGTCTATGTTTATCACTGTCACTAGCTCTAACGGCTTCAGGAGGTAGTCTCGACTCTAGTCTGATCCCACGACGACTAAGCAAAAGGGAATGATCAAATGGTTTCTGGCCGATCAACATGAGCATTCATTTAACATGTTCAAACTGTTCTTGTAGGTCCATATTGGTCAGGACTCATTGGTCGACTGCCCGCGTCCCGCAAGCTCGTTATCTCTTCTCTGACCTTCAATTCGAACGCCGCTTCTTCGTCCCATGTCACAAAGTCAGGCCGCTTTGTTCCAGAATGACAGCGAACGGCTGGCTTCCCACCCTGCTTCCTGGTTTGCAGCCGCCCAGGTCATCAACCGTTATGCCATCCACCTGAGCGCAAATGGGCTTGTCGGATAGGCCTGTTCCCTAGATATAATTCATCCTCACCGTCACATGACTTAGGGGATCGAAACAGAGACTTTGCATTTTGAACACCAACTCGTAGTTTCACCTTAAAATCAACTTATTTGCAGTACATTTTAGGGATGTGTTGAAAAGACAAGCGCTACCTTGTCAAGGAAAGATCGTAGGACTCATCAAATATGTGGTAACCCCTGCAGTTAAGTGCTGATGCTCTATGTGAACAGCAAGTGAAGGCTGGACACTAAACATCTTTACATCCGACTACCACATATACTGACCTATCGGAAACTGTTCACATTGTTTTGTCGGTGGAGTGTACCATTCCTGAGGTTCCCGTATATTACCCAAGATCAACTCATTTCTTGACCAAAATCCCAATCCGTACACGACCCGAAAATAGCGTTGCACAGGTTGCGCCCGGATTAAATTTCACAATCCTACGTGAGCGTATTTCTTGTGCTGTGTTTGGGGCGTTGACTGGGTAAAACTTGCTATTGATTTTGCATTTGACAGCTGTCGTGGTAAGCGCAAAGGCAATGGTTTGATCCCACCTCGTGGCTTAAAAAGGTTGATTTACCTAACTTTTGGTTTATCACAGTAATTGAAGGTTTCTCTCTTGGCACGTGATTTACCTTGAAATATGCCATTCGTTTTCCTATATAAGCCCAGAGTGTTTTCTCACGCGAAAATTTTAGATACATATTTCCCGATTTCCCTAAACCTTCTCTGCAACGTGTAGCACGTATATCGTCTCCGCTCAGTGTTATTTTAATAAGTTAGTGCAAGTATCGCCAGCGCTGTTGCCAACATCATCAGTCGAATTAATTAACAGCGTGTTTGTTGAGCAAAAGCTATGCATTTCGGCGATATAGAGACACCTAGTCTCCTCGTACCGCCAGAAAATCATTTGTTTATCACCAAATTGAACTACCCGAACAATTTCGGGAAATCTGGTGAGTGCAAAATGTGATTTGCACCTTGAAAAACAGTGACTTCATTTAATTTTTACCAGCCGGATTTTAGTGTGCCGTGTTAATGAAGCGACGGATAGCGAGAGGGAGAAGGTGAGGGAGAGGCAGACACTGACAGGAAAAGCGATCATCTTTCAGCAGGTGTGAAATAGTTGTTTCTGGCTCGTCACTTCGATCACTATTAACTTCATCGAATCACACACTGAAGCGGAAGCACATACACGCACACACACACACAACATGCGCGCCAGTTGAATTCGAGAGTTTTGCACCTGTTACCACTCCAGTCCAGTCTATCACGCCGATCCGCTTTCACACGTACAGAAATAGAGCCAAACGTGTAGATAACGGCCACAAGCAGCTGAACTTCGCCTGTGGTACGGCACGACTGAACGATTAGCCACTCGGTTTGTGAAACAACAGCAAAATTGGATGACATAATTTGCCCCAAGTTTTTGTACCGATTAGTGCTACTGTGTAGAAATTTACTTTACTTACCTGATTTTGGAGTGATTTACTCGATTAGGCTAACCAGTGTGGCAAATAAAAGGAACACAAGATCAGCTTTTTGTTTCGCAGTTGTCTTATCGACCTGCTCACGACTGAGTTCAAAAATCACGCTGAAGCGATTAACTCGATCACGTCGTCTACGACCGGAGACCGGGAACAGAAATCAAAATTAGGTGAACATACGTATTTTTGCAACGCTATGTTTGCTGTCTGTGTGGAAAATGGAAAAACCAGTCAGATTAGCAGATTACGTTCTCTGTTCCAGTGGACAATCTCTAAGCCTGTTTTTAGGTAGAATTGAATGGATTCCGAAGCGTTTGGGAATAGTGAATTGAGCAACTGACTGTTTTCTGTGACTAAATCTCGTGTGAAATCGACTTTTGCAAACCAAACACCATGGTAGTTTTACTATACGGAACAGATTAATTGGTGCACCGGCCTTTGAATAGTCGACACGATTATCAAACGTAGCATAGTGAATGTTCAATTTGTTAAAGCCATTTGATTGTTCGTCATTATTTTTTGGAATGAACAAGTAAAATCTCAAGTCTTCTGACTTCTATCATGCCTGATAGCAGCCCAATGTAAAGTCCTATTGCCATTACGTCTAATCCTTATGACTTGCGATCCTCGGTCCCGTAGTAATTCGGTTTACCCGAACAAGTTGTTCCACGAGACACTATTGCTGATGAACTGCAGCTCATAATGGTCGAGTCGCCGACTGCTGTCTAGAACATAGTTTCACTATGGTCCAGCCGTTCTATTTTTATCGTCATTATAACAGTTATAATTACAACGAAGTTTGATTTTGGAAGACCGCAGACTTGATCGAAGTGTTCAGCTTCAGCTTTTTTCGACAGGAAGTGACGTCATTATACCTTCTCTTGTTTTACAAGGCAATCATTAATTTTATTAATAGTAATGATAACTATGGTAATAATAATGTCATACTCATGATTCTCGTTCTGATTGTGTTTTGCTACTGAATTAATCCCAACTCTGTGCGCAGCTCAGTATCTGTACTTCCGATGTGAGTTGAACAGAAACGGGACACGTACACTTTAAACATTTTAACATATGAGTTGGTCTCGTTTGACCCAGAGTAAAACTGTCACTGTGAAGAGAAAATGTGAATCGAATAAAACGTAAATTTTTCGACAACCACAACTGCAGTTAGATTTGTGCCGGAAATAATCCATTATATGACATCTACAAATTCGCTTTGTGTTACAGTATCATACGTGTCGATAATAGCTTCCCATATGGCAGGCAGATTACAATTATTTCAGTGGAATTTGTTCGGGTAGTCGCAGGCTTCTCGACTATTGTACACGCGCTTTAGAAGGCATTTAACCGATCGTCCTAATGAACTCGAATAACATCTGCTATACATTAGATCGAATTTCACAAACGTCTGCAACTCACAATCCAAATCACGAACGCTAGCGGTGAGACATCACGCTTGTCAATCCTTAATCCAAATTAGCTGCATATTTCGGGTTTCAAAATTTGCATTACTTATCCCAGATAATTTACGAACCAATGCTTTGGATACCAATGTCCCAGTTCGTGTCATTTTGCTTCCCACTTTCGTAACCATTGCAAATGGTTTTGGACAAAATAAACCAACTTATTTATTTAGAAACTGTGGGATTTTTCAAACAACTTATTTATGTTCGAATGTTTTCTCGATAAGGGTCATAGCACTGATAAGAGCGACCACAATGGCAGTAATAGTAGCAATAATAATTATAAAGTAGTAAGTGGTCGGATGTTAGCCAGACGTTGTGGCTTACTTTTGCTCTTGCCTCCCTTGTGGCTTCTGCTTCGGCAGCCATGGCCCTTTGGAGTTGTACTGGAAGACGTACATCTTTCCTGGACACGAAACAAATTAAAAGATTCAAATTCTTCGTGATGGTAGCAATAAATTGATACAGTGAAAAAACGAGAATCTCTATTTTGTGGCCTTCTTGGATTGTCCACATTTTATTCCCAGTTGAAACGAAAATCATCACTAATCATTTCTAGATATTTTGATCGCTGCTTCCGTGTAATTATTATAATGTCGTGAACAATTATGTTTCAGCAAGTAATCAATAAAAAATGAAGCTCGGCCACTACTTCTGGCTATTCCGAAGACCCAACTAGCGGCCTGAAACCACCATTGGCCTGTTGTGATTCGGCTATTGGTTTCTGCTAATGCATAGAATGTGGAAAATTCTTTGAAACCTAGCAAACAGTGCAATCAGTTGGGAATGGTTTTCAACTTTTTTCTGTTATTCCACTGATACATGAGAAAAACTCGACGACTGATAATAGTAATAGGATAGAAGTGTCGACCCATCACGCTTTGAGTAGATTAATCTTAGGTCCAATGAAAGTAGCTAAACTGTATGTATGAAAGTATTTACAGACAATTTTGACAAAATGGTTGATTCATATGAGTACGTTATCTGTCACGGAGTAGATAGTCTATTTGAAAATACTTCATCAACGAGGTGTCAGTCAACATTCACTCAATCCTCGAGATAAGGTTGGTGATGTATGCGTCCATGAACAAATAGCTTAGGCGTACGCTGTCTTCACGTTTACCGGCAATCGGTAAAAGACTGTCGTCTCCCATATGAACCGACAACGTGTTATTATGTCATTCAGCAGGTCACATCTGTCCATTAGGCTGAGAGACTATCAACAACGGCACGTGTCCATGCTGTTTAAGGTGCTGATTTCTGACCAACGTTGAATATAGTTTTCCCGCCTGTTCGTGGTTTTCTCATTACGGACCGGGTAACAAAGGAATCACGGATCGTGACCAACTCAAAAGTTTGCGTACCGACACCATCTACGAAGTGGTTGGGAGTGGCAAAGAGATGCACCATTAGTTTGGAATTGAAACAGAGTGGGGATTAAGCATGATGTTCTAATCCACATTTGGTTGAACTCTGCCCACTTCCGGTTAAGTGAGTTACGTCAGGCCTTACAAAGCGTGTCAGCAACAATTCACCATCGAAAATTAAAGAAAGTCAAGGGGGCTGCAATTTGGTTGCACAACTGATCCGGTTCCCTTCCCAAAACAACCATTCGTCAAGACAGACCAACATTTCTAATCCCATGAGAGAGCATAAATGGCATTGGGTGGGCTGCGCATTTCAGTTGAGAAACCGGAAATGGTCAGACCCCATCAAACGACCATTATCAAAAAACACGGTCACATTCCTGTGTGCCACCCTGTAAAATCTGAAAACGATCCAGAGCACCAAACGGTACTTGTCAGACTGAGAACTTACCGGAAACTACTGCGCTTCCAGCGATGTAGTGTGTAGCTTTAGTGAGGATAAACGACGTTGGTTGTGTGCAAAAGGTGGCTGATCTATCCACGCACATCAATTTCAGCTTCACTAATTGAATCCGAGTACTTCTTCCTGAGGAATTTTTGCTTTCGTAAATGATAATTGAAGCAAATATTTTAATAGTAGGAGATTAAATGTTTTCATGAAATAATTCACCATGTGATATCATCGCTCAACTCACCATAAAGGCTAAGGCGTTCGACTCAGAGTGGTCTGATCTGAATTTTTTTATCAACGTTCGCCAAAGTTAGTCAAAACATAACAGGTAACCAAAACACTTATTGATACCCGACAGACTAAGTTGTCCCGGCCGAAATTCAGAGTCATTTGATTCACCCTTCTCTGAATCGGCCCAACGATTCATTTTGTTAGCGAATCTTTTGCTTTATATCGAGACCTGATGTCGTCCGTGATAACAACTTAAGGCTGTGTCAGCCAACGCTTCAGATGACCTCCCCAATAGAGCGAATACCATGTTAACCTACCTAAGCCCAGCGGAATCGAGTTGATGTGTGCTGTTTGTTCGATAGTCGTACATTCTGCTGTGATCTGATGTTCAAAACCCAAGCATTCAGGGTCATCATCAACGTATATTTTGATTCTGAAAGTTCGACTTCACAATTAAAAAGGTCACAGAAGGCTGCTGGTTTTAATCGAATGCATCAAAAGTGACCTCCGATGAGTTAATCGTACTACTACCTTGGCTAGTATTCGTCCAAAATCCGTTTGTGACCGCTAGTTACCTGTCCAGCCTTAATCAATCCTTGAAATTCATATCTGATTTACTTCCATAGTTGGCTACACATTTTCCTTTTAGAAGACACCAAAACGAGTAGATATGGTTGGAACGTTGGTGTATTTCCCCCATGGTATAGAGTGCTTTTAAATCTGCCTAGGTACATAAGGTGTTTCAAACCCACTAATTCGTTATTCACGTTAACTCCACTTTATTAGATTCAAGCCAGTTGAAAGAAAGTAATATTGACACAAATGGTAGCTAATTTGCCTATAAAAGCCCAATATAACGTTATTTTCCCAAAAGCTATATAACAGTTTACTGTAAACAAGGGTATGGCGCTTTCAAAAAAAATTAATAAAATCAACCCAGTCTGTTTAATGCTGTGGGCAACTCATAAACACATTGGTGTTTCGCCTTGAAAGTCACGGGCTAGAATCCCCCAAAGGCTGATCAATTTCTCTGTGAACTCCTTCCAGGAGAATGATGTGTTTTGTCGTTTCATTAATAACGGAAGCAAATAGAAGACAGAGAACAAACGGCAGAGTTCCTGATGAACTAATTAACCATTATGCTTTGCCTGGGAAATTATGTGTGAGTTTCCAAAATGATAGAGTACATGGAATGCGGTAGAATTTATAATAATTGCTTATCGTTTGTTGTAGCTTTCTATGGATCCATCATTTCATGGTTCATTGTGCAATTTGAATTTAAACCTGCGCCGGAAAACTTCGGCAATAAATGGACCACGAGTGCAGTAGAAGGGACATGTCCCATATCCGCTAAGGTCCACAAGAGAGTTGGCAATCCTTACCGTGAAACTTGAATTGGTATAAAACCACATAAGATCTCATTAGATTACGCATGGAAACTGGCAGATCGACACAGAATTGTCATCTCCCAATAAATTGACTTTTGATTCCATCTTCTGATCGATTCACAGTGACAGATTTTTAATCCACTTTGTGATCACCGGTTTTTGTATGCTCTTGTTTCTGCTACATGCTTTTACTGCGACGGCAGACAGGCTGGAAATTCAATCCCCTTCTAGGTTCCCTGTACCAAAAAGGGAAAATATTCAGTTTCTACAACGAACCTCAGATTAAAACGATGCTATTCTCACATGGTTTATTGTGTTTGCAACAAGGTTTAACGTCGCCGGGGAATTCATTCAAATTTCCAGGATTGAATTAATTTCCTTAATTTTTGGCTACTATGAAATGTGAGGGTCCCACTTCAACTTCTAGAAGTTTGTAACGTAAAACAGTATCATACAATGCAATACAATACAATACGATATCTTAAGCGGAAACAAAATACTTCTAGGCGGAGAACAAACAATTAGCCTAACAATTTGAGCAATGATTTGAAATAAAAGCTGACCGACGAGACGATTTACTAAATTAGATAATGCTAGATACTATATGAATTTGGCAAATCAATTTTTTTGATCGACCGCCAATTTTCTCATTTCTTTGATTGTTTGATGACAGTTATAATCTTTCAGTCCTCGTTGTTCTAGCAAACTTTTTCAAAGGTCATCCGTTCCGTCCACGCACGCGCATACCCACACCCACACACATACACACACATCAGATGCAAACTGATAAATTTACAATCACTAAGTTTGTGGCAGTCCATGTATAGATGGCAACATTGGGTACACTTTGTTTTTCAAAGTCCCTTCATTGAAATCTGCGCAAAATTGCGTGACTGAAATATATCGCAGGAAATAAACAAGTTTCGTTAAATTGTGTTTGGAAGCAAAGCTGAACAGAACCAGGCGGATCGAACAGAGGAAGTACAATTATGCCTCGACATCGTGTTTTGAACATACTGGACAGTTGCCATGGCAACCAAACAGTATAACAAATGACAATGGCACTCATGGATTCAATGATGTGCTAGGCCGAGAACTTCAGATTGCAATTGAAGAAAAGGTGTTAAACTACCCTGATATGAATCTACTTCCTCAAAAGCAGATGTACACTTGGTCGTGAGCAGATGTTACTTCCAGCGAAGTGCGACAACAATCTGATATCTGTTAGCCCCTACTCGTTGCATAGTTTGCGTGATAAAGATCATTGGAACAATAAAACCTACTAAATTTGGTTATGAGAAAAATACTTTTTGGGGATGCGGAATTTTCCCCTAATAGTTAAGATAAGTTCGTGGACATTAACTAGACAACGAGAAAAAATTGCAAACGATTCAGCATTGGATTTGCTAAACGTAACCATCGTTACACGAGTGGCAAATTGACAGATTACAGCTTCGCAAAAAGGACTTCCTTTAGAAAGTTAAAGCCACCGACCATTGCAACTGAGAATGAAGCACAAAAAGTAACTCGTTCATGAAAACTACGTAATGCGCCAACGACTGTCGGTGATTTCATGCATTCGTTTAGAGTCGGATTATATTCCGCACCACCACCACCACCCCTCCAAAAGTCAACTTGGGAACCCGGATTTTGGTACACGTTCAGAAAGCAGACATTCAGACATCCAGTTAGTCTAAAAACTGTACAGCATTTTGGCTGATACTTGACGGCCAAACAGTCGTTTCCCGTGACATTCTATCTGTTCCAAAAATAAAAAGTTTTAGATTCAATTAAGAAACCGGTGGCAGTTTTGGCGTCAAACATTTTCCCGTGGTGATGAAAAGCGACCAGCGTGCCTAAGTTGATAGAATACTTCGTCATTCTTTTCTGAAATTTAGGTTGACAATAGCCAGACAAGAGATTTCCAAAAAGAATTGGATGAAATCAATGAGTACTAGACGTTTTTCACTCAGTTTTAGTTGGGACATTTGTAATGGCTTTTTGTCCGTCACGCACAGTTCTGAATCAATTTTTAACCCTGATGCATACGGACGAGTCACTTAACTCCCCAAAGCGTAGTACAATGCAGGTTAAGGAGTGCTCACTTTTGAACGACATTGTATACATACCGGCACTGCCGACTGTGGTCCATTCAAACGTCTTCTCTACTTATATTGCTAGGGCTCTGGTATTTGCGAAATACAAAAAAAAATCAGAAAGTATCGTGAATTCATTTACAGATTTGCCTTATTATTTTTGTTTGCAATAAGTCCAGTTAAAAATGGGTAGCCCTGATTGTCTATGCATGAAATTTCCATTGCCGTTCTTGCAAGGGTCCTAGGAACCGTTCTAGTTTGCATTCATAACTAACAAGCTCGCTTGCCCAACAGAAACACGTCTCATCAAATGTTCTACCCATGGCCATGATTGCTTTTGAAAACTGAAGGTAATTGCTACTCAATTAGGATTTTTATGTTACCTGAGGTTTAATAACCATGGTTGATCATTGACATAAGAAATTCGTTTGGGATAAATCTTTATTTAAATCAAAGGTGAATTTGCTTCAAGGTATTTATGCGAGCTAGTTCAATCGCTTATCTTCCTAGTTTATAACCTGAATACCTCCACATGGGCTTAGTTGTGTAAGTGTTAGTGCTGGCTGATGAGCTTACTGGGCTTTGGCACACATTAGTTTTTCTCTTTCTGTGTTCTCCAGGCCAGTCAGACAACCTTATCAAAGATCGCTGCCGCAGCACACACTACACATTGTTGTCATCACGGTGAAGCAACGAGTGAGAAACAGTAAAATCGTTTGGTAGGACGATATAAAGGACCATGAATTGATTAAAAATCTCGGTCAATTTGAGATCTTATTCTTAAACTTTGTCGGTGTCTTAAACTAAACAAGAACACTATTTGTATCATATTAGACGAATAAATTATGCCAAGCGCATATGTTTCATGCAGAGAATCAATCCGAAAGTGACTGCAAAGTTGCTTATATTAGTCAAAAACACTTTACGGAAGATATTTTTTCTCTAATCCTAAATAAGATTACTACCGATATCCCCCAAATCATTGTCCAACTTAAGCTAGATGATAAATAAATTCCCCAAATATCAGTAGATATGGAGCATGCATGTATTGGGCAAGAAAACAGATAACATAATTGTCCTGCACAATGGTAGAAATAATGAACCCCTTAATTTGGTGGCCCGTTCATTTCGTTCTTGGATGACTGGCATATAGTGACCTGAAAAGCACTGACGAAATGGATATTTCTAGAAAGAAATTCATCGAAACGGTTGTCCAGCTTTGTTATTTCGGTCTAAATTGTTTACTCCCACATAAATGAAACGAGGAAAGCTTCATAAAAGCATCAAAAGAGAATACACTACGGATACGGGAGTTTTGTTGTTGTGGTGATTTGGGTGTTCTTTTGATTCTAAGCAAGCAGGAAACATAAAAAAGCGACACAGTCTCTGAAAGGAGCCCCGTGTTTCACTCCATCAGAATTCAGTAAACATATTATCCCGGGTGGAGTGATTTTCTTTCAATCTGATGTAAATCGGCTGAATGGGAACTAGGATCGGCAGTACGCTTCGCATAAAGCCATTCAACAGCGAAAATCCTGATTCAATCCAAAATGTGCTTCATCTAATTACGTGGCAAATCAATGAGTTACCTACTAATTCCTTTTGGATTATGGGATAAATAAAATTTCACACTGGAGTTGCTGGACACCACGTCAAAATGACCAAAGAATTGATGTAGGATAATGACAGGCATATCGATTTTCATTGCTTATTCATGCTAGATTTCTAACAGCACATGCGGCAAATTGTCGTGAGCTAATTTCATTTTGTTCTTCCTACCTGGTCTGCAACACGTCAAGGCTGAGTTGTACATACGATGACTTGAATGGGATATCGACTAAATTTCCGTCATATTTGTCCCTAGATTACTTCAAAACTTGCGACGTATAATCGAAAAAAATGCGCTAGCTTAAAATGAACAAAAAGTATACATATATATATTTCTCACCAGAATCGAATCTGTAGCATCAGGAGTGTGCATGGAAGCTCTTCCCGGGCAAATTTTGTTCACGCATCCAGATACTACTTGCTGCTTATATATACATTTATAGGAGAGTGCTTCCTAGAAAATTGGTCAAACAAACGCTCTGTTTAGGCTTTTCGTTTGCAAGAAATCGAGATAGACCGGTCTGAAACAATCTGTTTCTCCATTCGGCTCTGTCCTGACATTGATGAAAATACAGTCAGACTTTTAATCCAGTAACCGATTTGAGCTGGTTTAGTCTTACTTCTTGTCACTCTGGCTGCTTTCTGTTTGAAGTGTTCCCCTCAAAATTTTCAATCCCATCTATGCGGCTGTTTGCTGGTAGTGAGGTTCAACCAGAGTAAATTGTGCCCCAAGTCTTTGATCAGATACGGAAATAAGACTGTTAATGGTTCTTCAGCTGTATTTTTACTGGTGTGAGTATATTCATCATTTAAGTTCGGAACAGTAACCATGGTAAAATCGGTTAGCTTCAGCTCATCTTTGTACTCTGCTAACCGGATTTACTCGGATGCTGCCAGGATATCACGTGCTTGTTAGCATTCATTCAATTAGTATGAGGAAATGGGGAAAGGAATTTGTGCATATCTGAACACAGACCTAGCGGAGTTTAGACCCTAGCTGGACCTAGGTAACATTCTGAAGCCTTCAAATTTGACTGTTTGTGGGGCTCCGTGAATAATGACCAGAACGTACGTAAAAGCAAGTGCGCACTCACTTGGCATCTATTAAAAGGGTACTGTCCCAATGAAACATACAACTCAACTTTGCTTGATGTTTTATTGATTACATGCATTGAGCCTGGGAGTCTTAAAAACGGCAATTGTCAAAACCACAAATGCCCAGAACGTTATGGTAGCAAGGGCAAAACTTTTATCAATGCTGAAACACGTTTGGTTTTACCAGGGATCGTTTGGTAATGACTCCGGCAACTTCCGCCCCTGCACTGTTCCCTGAGTGATGCAATGTGTTTTAAATAGCCTTTAAGTATATTTATTCTTATGCGAAAGATTTGTCAGAAATGACTGCTTTCCACTTCACTGGCAGGCAACTGTCGTGGCTAAAAGTCATTCAGTAGTAATGTTAAGGTCGAAATCCCAGTGGCGCCACCTGACGGTCAAGGTCGAGAAATCGAAGAGATACTAAAATGACACTTCTCACACTGACGTTTATTTTAGTGTATTTTTTTTACCAGAAGTGAAGCAAATTGAAGAATTTCTAGGCAAAATTCCTTCTGGACCCAGAAAGGGGTATTAGTTGTAACTCTATTTCAGCACACGGTGGCTGGATTGCATCATAAAGTAGCCATTAAACAACAAACACCCCAACCGCCAACACCGACGTAAGACCAAATCGAAGGAGCTCCGTCACGAATAAGATCATAAAACAGTTAGATCAGAAGCATTTCGGAGTAAGCAAATGTGTAAGCATCAGTCTGGGCTAATTAATCTGCATGAACAGGAAAAGGGATTTGAGTATTTTGCTGTCATCACGGTTGGTCAGTGGGCGTTGACGGCCTGGCCAAAAACCTGACAGCGAACACAAGTGTATAAAAACTCCCAAACCAAAATCAACAATAAGACTTTCGGGACAATCTTAATGTTTATTTTCGTCGTAATTTACGTAAGTTCTTAACAGCAGTAACAAGAAAGGAAGGACAAACACTTTCAATCAGCCGGTTTTGTCAGCGCCCTTATCAAACAAGCTACAATCGATGAAAGTGGTTAGTTATTAGATGGACTAAAGGTATCTGCCGACGAACTAAGAGACAGTTTGTCAATGGAGAGGAAAAAGATTTAACCTGGTCTCTGTTCCATCATATCTGAGACTACTTTGAACAAGCGGTGTCTGCGGAGCAAAATGGGAAGCCATGGAATGTCTGATTATGAATATCTAGATACGTATGCCAAGTAACAGTTATTTTTTCGTCCCTGGGTTTGACAGTTTAATGAATAATTCAAGTTAAAAAGCCACTTGGGAAAAATTATTTAGAACAACTTGATTGTATACATCCAGCAAGTGAAATTCTTATGGCTATGGACTTGCAGTCGTTCGGCTTAGATTCGATCCAATGTGGAATGGCATATCAACTGCTTATTTTGAATATCCGCGGCAAAACAGGTGTAGTGCATTCCCCTGTGATCTTTAGCTGTTTGTTGGACGTTGGTCTGCTGGATAGCTAGTCATGAAATATGGAAACAGGTCACCCAAACTGTTATCCACTTCCGTCAAGTTTCCCTTACAAATGCAGAATTGATCCAAACGTGAAAGGTCGTCAACCCCGGTAGACTGGAAATTACACACTTGATCAACGTGTTTTCTATCACCTTAGACCCGTCACCCGACCGAGGGGTGCTCGGATATTGCCCTCGAAAATCATAGGCTACCCGCTCAACTTGGGTAAGTATATGTGAGTCACCGCAGTAAACTTCTCAGTATCTAACTACCTCGGAGTGATATCCAATAGGACTTCTTTGCTTAGCGAAGTAGGGGACAATTCAGACTAATCTACCACCAGGTCAATGAAGCTGCGAAGATGAAAGCAGAAATAACTGCATACACGTGTTCGAAACCCAGTGGCACTAAAACAGTTGATTGCTCGCCGTGTACGTTCTGAAAGAGGAACTGAGTTCCAAATTAAAAGGCCGGAATTTTATGTATTTATAGTACCGTTCAGAATATCGCAGAAAAGAAACTTTGAGAGATTTCGATTCTGCAGTTTCTCTTGCATGAAATCTACCCGTCAAATGGACATTGAGAATTTTCCCAGTTTGTCTCCGTGTGTATCGGAACTAGTTGCAGTTCGCAAATGTTATAGTAACGAGACGTGATCCAAATTGAAAACACTTTGTGTCGACCACTTCAGCCTGGTGCCAGTTAGATGCGCCGATCAAGGACTTAGCCATCCGTAAAAACCAAGGCACTAGTCAGGTTCGATCGGAAACTGTAGGGATCCCAGTTTCCCCTTTAGGTCTTTCAAGCCAGTTAATACAGAATTCGATCAAGGTTGCCACAGTGTGACTGGACGAACAAAAACCCAATTGGCTCCGGGGATCAGATTCAACCATAAATATAGTTGTCCTCGCAGACGCCACTTACCCAATCTGTTAGACTGTGTAACAGGTCAACTAATTTCTCTGATTTTGACCAGATGCGGCATACGGATACGGTGCTCTGGTCATTTTTATAGAGCCAACCCAAAGGGCATTTTCCTCCCTCACAACCATCAAAAGTTTAGTTTGTGAAAGCGGGTCAGCCGAATTAACATTTGGCTTGCTTAATAGCTAACCCATAACTACATCTCTTTCACATGCACAAACATGTACCTGACTTAATGTAGGATTGAAATGTTAGGAACTTTATAATTTTAGACCAGTAGGTCAGTTGCTGCATTTTCTTCCCACTATGCTTACTGTTTCGCTTTGTTGACATTCCGCCTAAATTGTGCAACTTTATTCAAGCCGTGAAGTGATCAGGTGGTCATCAATAATTTTATCATACTGGGCTCGATGAGAAGTGTAGAATTCTGAGGAAAAGTGGTCAGAAACTCAACAAAATAGGCTGTGGCGCTGAGGCCGGCCGTATGACAGATGGATCAGTTTATATAGCTTCTGATATCTCTCTCTTTTTGTGTGCGTATGTGTGTGAGAGAGAGATCAACCTAAACGACAGAAACTGCCAAGTGAAAGTCAAGCACCACTTGTATCGTAAAACTCATCCCAAACGTATGATTAGACACTTAATAATTTCTGTCATGTTTTCTTAGCCACCGTACGATATGACGTGACTAGGGAAAGAACTCAATAGTCCAACGTTAATTATTTAATTGCTCGATAATTTTCTTAAATTCTGTGTTCACTTTAGTGACCAGAAGAGTCGCTAGGAAATGCAGAGACAAAATCCCGTTGTTCAGTTTTTGCTCATAAGTGGGGCTGTTGTTTGCGACCAGTAATCTTTATCACCTAAAATACGGCCCTGCAATTAAAAATTACTCTCCTCTACTAAATCGATTAATTTTAATACCCAATTACGCGGGAAACAAATTAAACCCTGGCTTTGTAATTTACTATGAGCAAGTATTTCGATATTTTTCCTACTTGAAGTCAATTATAGGGCACAAAATCAGGTCATCGTGCCAACACTGCTAGTCTTTACTAGGTTGCAAAGCTCTGTGTGCATGGGGTGACCAGTTTAGTTGATTACACCGTACAAACAAATCCATCTAGATGACCAAGGCAAAGGGTTAGCGGACAGATGTTAACAGAAATTACTACTACCTCGAAACTTAGAAGTCTCAAAGGGTAAATTGTGGTAACAAGCCGAGTGATAATGAACTGCTGACCAGCACCGAAATATCACGAAAATCTTGGATCTGATATTTTTGGCGTGACTTAAGCTTAGTCCACCTGACCATACTCTCCCTACCGGGGATAAAAGTATGTAATATTATGCAGCACCGGCATTAACTAGATAACTGCGAGCCAAGTTGTATTGTTTTCTCTGCCTGCTTTCTTCATTTCATAATCGTCCGCCTCAGGTTCCAGCCTTAGGTTTGACGGTTCTATGAATAGAAACCGAGTGGATTATTCCAACGCCTACCCGCGCCAGCTAATTTCGATTCGATTTGATAAAAGAAAAAATAATGCTAAGCTTATTTAATCTTCATCATTTTCCGTTTGTTAATTTTGACAGTGTGGAATGTGGGAAACAGAGAGGCAGCTTCAATGTTTGATTCGTTCTGTTAACTATGCGGAAAGGTAACAGCACGCGCATACTGCTCAATCACTCGATTTCATTGAAAGAAGACTCAATGCGGTTTGCAGAGGATTATCGATGACTCTCTTGAAGTTCACTAATTGCAGCATACGATCGCCTTATATATCAATTCACATTATTTGTGTTCTGTTATTCAGGTTGTGCACCATCCCAATGCAAGAAAGCACACTTTCTCTTCGAGTAACACACCTAAGGCTTAAGATTGTCTCGAAGTATTATTAGGACTTCTTGCCATATATAATTTTACCGCAAAAGTATCATGGCGCAACTTACTTAGGCGTCCCCCGCAAAGCTTCAGAAGCACTCACTAAATGTTTATTTCGCTGAGGAGGCTTGTAGACACACATCATTACCAGTGATTCTTATCAACCCACACAAACAATGACAGTTTTATTGCCGATTTATAGTAACAATGATTCTTACACAGTCAACCCGCGAAAGCTGCTCGCACTCTTCTACTCGGATTCTACTAATTTCTCTAGGTCTTTTTCCCTTAAATCAATAATGCTTACTTTGGCAAGTAAACTTTATACTCAAGGAAGCAACTGAGTTCCTAAATCTTGCCGATATTCAAGTTTTTATGCCAGATATTGGTTGACCAGTTCATCTTCATAAGTAAACAACCAGCCTACAATCGGTTATTTGCTTCAAGGTGAGTTAATCCCACTTGATTATACCTTAATTAAATCCAAAAATTGAATTAGCGAATGCAATAACGTTTACTCCACAGTTGAATACAAATGGTGACTCAGAATTTTGAATTTCTACAATGACACTCTGACGAAAGACATTCATTCACAGACACGATAACGGAAGCGAGTTAAGTACTAGTACATTTAAACATCACTCCATTTAAATCCAAAAAATATCCACTGGCATTTAGCGCGTTTCTGTCGTCCGTTTCGTTAACACATCTGACCTATTGGGACCTTCTGTGGTTCACAAGACCTTTAAGCCCCAGCAACAGGATTGAGGTCTCCCCCCCCCCAAAAAAAAAATCACCAAATTATCAGCATCGTACAGCGTTAAACAACAGCTGCCTTACTCCCGCAATTATACGCAGTTCTGTTTCCCCTCCTCTCCCTAGCAGCTTAGAGGCATGCCGTCTGATTGCACTCAGGCGTCAAGCATGTGATAAAAATGAAATGAAAATATTTTTCTTCTATCTCTGATATAATTTCACCACGTAACACTGAAAATTACTGAAGTGCCCATTCTCCGAGGTTCAACAGAACAAAGAGTAAATCAAAACTAATGCATTTGTTTTTCTGTCAAAACCGAATATCGCTCTTGGGGCGATGATGCTGACGAGGTAGTTTCCCCTCGTAATTATCACATCGATAGTGTACGTATTTGTCCGGTGATAAAATACATATTTAGGAGAGGTAAATTTTTCTTTTTCACTCCACGTCTGTTCTAATTTGCAGTCGGTGTTGTGTGCAGATCATGAAATGTCAATTCGGCCAGCTGACCAGTTAGATAAGGGTTATCCGTGGGAGTCATGCATTGTCCCTGTCTAACAAAATCGTGCAGATTAAGTCCTTTGTACATTTATTCATTTATTCAATCCGCAGTGAGGTACAGACCGGTGAACATTTTCGTGGCTCATAACCCAAGTTTGCAGTACACACAAATACACGCACCTGCACACACACACACACACACACACACACGTGAGCAGCGGATTGGGGACAACCACTAGCTAATTCACTTTATTCTGTTAAACAGTCCGCTGACGATTAAATTGAGCAATAGAAACCGGCTGATATTTTGATGTTGTTTTTGCTTTTGTTGTTGCTGCTATCAATATTTTTATCTAGAGTTATAGTTCCTCTGGTCGATCAACATTGTCCCATTTGGAGAACACATTTTGTCGTTCAAGTCTCACCGTTGTTTGCTGCATTCCAAACATTTACTTATTTTCTGGTTGTAAAGAACTGCAGTGCCACTTTGTGACTCGGCAGAGCACTTCGATGGCTCGGTAGATCCGGATCAGTTTGTCGGCCAACTTGATATGGCACCAGCCATTGTGCTTACAAAATGCGCAAACTGCTTTTGGAAAACAATGTGCCTGGAGACGTTTGAAAGATCGAATTTTAAAGGGCAGACAATCTTGTAAAATGTACTCTCTCGCTTTCTCATTTCATGCTGGATTACCAAATGTGTTTCGTCCAACTACAACTGCATTTGTCTTCTAGCAACCAACCAAATATAGATGGACAAGAACACCACAGTTGCAGCGGCATCAGAAAGGAAGCAAAAGCAAAAAATTAAATTGACCCTACGAACATAAATATATGTTAAATCCCTGATGAGTTCAAAAGTTCAGCATGAACCGTCAACTGGTACCTCCGAATTCGGGCGAGTGTCAACGAATTCCCGTATTTGTAGAAAAAATCAGAACGTAGTGCTGAAGGAGGAATGGAACTTTCAGATGGGTAGATAAATCGGTGCACCATGTATGGGTCTGGTTGGACTGAATTGCTTATGCGAATATCAAACAAGCATTAATATGTTCGTCCCAAATGTTGCTAACAGGAAGAGAAAGAGGAATTTGGAAAAATGGACTGGTCAGTTTTGGGACTCCACCTCAGCTGCTTATAATTTACCGTTAGGAGAACCGGAGAAGTCACAGGAGAGGGAAAAACTTAAATATGGCGAACACGTAGTTGAACAGAATCCATTAACCCTGTCTGATCGGAGCAAAACTGAAGCAACTTTCTTATTTAGAAGAGACCTTGAATCTTGCGAGCAACATCTTGGCTGTGTAGTTACCATCAAGCATTACAACCTAATTTTTGATTCCGCATGAACAAATGGTGAAAACTACCTAATGAATACGCACTTTCACGGACTATGTAAACAATGTGGACAGAAGTTCACCGACTTTGCTTATCATCTTTGTCGTTTACTGCAGAAAATTAATGCGGGCTGGATGTACACAATGCCTTAGGATGTTGAGGCCAGCAAGCACCTTTAGATCATAAACATTCAGTTTGTTTCAGAGGTGCTGCTTGGTCTGGAGCCGGACAGAAATCAGCAACTGCACAGCTGGTCTTCTAACTGGGCCGCACTATTTGAATTCGGCTCTGATTATTTACTAGACTGAGCATAATGTTGAAACGAATCACCATTTTCAACAGTCACCCTCACATAGTGGCCGAAAATATTAAAGTGCCAGGGACTATATACCGTGCCACAAAGTCGCCGAACCAACTGATAATCTGTTGTTCGTTTCGAGCGAAATCCGTAGCCATGACATAAAAGCCTACAATTCACTTAATGGTGGTGGGTTGAATCGCGTGCTTCGACTACGATACCGCCAGTTCACGGGTAATCTCTGGAAGGGGAACGGTAACAACCTCAACCCGGTGGATACGCATCGGTAATCAGTTCATTCGGATTGCAACTATGCCTTATGTTGAGTTGTGCATGGACGCCGTTTGCCGTTCCCTTTCTTGTTTGTGGCGACCAGAACAGGTGTAGGAGTGTGGACTGGCGGATGACCAGTTATAAAAAATAACTAACTGGGCAGAACCACCAATGTCAAAAGTCGATAACTGACTACTGTGAACGGTTTAGCTGCCCGTGTATGTGTAGGTATGTGGCTGAGTAAAACAACATGGAATAAACTGTCCCACTACGGTCACATGATTCCAAATCCGTTACAACGAAAATTAGATTGCCGCTGGCAGTAATGGATTTCGTTAACGTCTACGCTAAACTGAAGATCCACTTCACTATGAAAGTTCTTGTGGTTAGAGGTAAACTCGGGAACTTATTTTATTATAGAACTTGTTCTTCATTCCAAATGTTTCCGATGTGTTTGATGCGTTGGTTCGGATTCGGGTTGACCTCGGGTCCGGGCCGGTTGGGATAGTGACAAAACGCTTTCACCTTAAGGAAGACAAATCAAAGACTAACTCTGCCCATGAGATCAAAGTGTCTATGCATCTTTCATTGCTGCATGACTTTTCAGTGGCTTGGAAACGCCTACCACCTTTCGGGGTGTTTCTTGCGGTCCGGCCGAAATGTATGACCATTGCAAGTTTCCAACTTTCCTTCATGCTCATGAATTCATCTACCTTCCTGAATCGGACAAAGCCGATTCCGTTCACCACAGTTTACGTTCGCTCCCGTTTGCCAACTCATAGTGATCTGCCACGTTTCAAAGGGTCCGAGCAATAAGAGACTTAGCAAAACGGAGGTGGTATTTAATCTAAACGTCAGCCGTAGCCACGGCGAGCTATGTGACAGCAACATTGAAATTACTTCAGGTTTAAGTATCCCATAATCATTTGCGATGCCTGATTTAACCAAAATTTCCTCCAAGCATAAATCTGCAAGGAGAAAAAGCTGTCAGTTTAATCACCTATATATATATATATATATATATATATATATATATATATATATATATATATATATATATATGTTCACCACATTTCGGAAAAAGGAACCATATTTGAATTTTATTCCCAGGACAGCGGCACAACAAACGAGGATTTATCATCCTCTTATCTCCAGTTTGTTCGAGAACTGGGTGTATTTTTAAACATCACATTCGTTCACCCAGCCGTTTTGTACAATTTGTCTACATTGAATAAAATAAACTTACACTTCAACGCGTTCCACCTTAACTCCCCATGGATCGGTCGCATCATCCAGCATTGCCTGGAAAGTGAATAAAATCGCAGAGATACAAACTCACACAGCACATATTTGTGAATGTTTTTGGTAACTGAACGCAACTATCATCACTCTATACAAATTGTAGGAGAAGCGAACTTATGTGAAAACGAGATCATTAAAATTGAGTAGGCTGACTTGACGGTTAGACTGACTTTTTCTTTAGATTCCTATAATTCATCCTGGTTTTAATACCTTAATCAAACTGTGGCTTGTTTATCTGTGGACAGAATATCAGTAGTTATTGTTAGGCGCATGTTAACATCTTCGGCGATAAGGGCATGTTAAGAAATTCCATTGAAAAATTTTGTCCACTGGGCCAATAAAGAGTATCCAGAGGCATCCACAGCCCTGCATGCAAGCGCGCACGTTTCCTAGGAGAACTGTCCCGAAACTGTTGCGGACAAATTGCGCCGGTGAGAACTGAAAGTCAGAGTTGTCTACCTAAATTAGATATACTCGAGGTCGATCAAAACGCTACATCTGCATGCGGCAAGTTACTTCTCGACAGTAGCTCAAAAGGCGAATACCAGCTTTCATAAATTAAACCCGTTTTGAATGCTTGCAAAAGCATCACCCCATAACAGGGGAAAAGTGGTTCTTGGTGATCGACATATATATAACCATATTTGATCTCATCATCACGCCACATCGACTGACTATCAGGATTTCGGATAATACCCGCGATCTTAACGGAGGGATTAGCATGAAATTTTCTTTCTCGTAGCAGGCCGCCTCTTTGCACCCATTGGCTATATCAGTTAGTGACTCCAATGCCTTTGAGAGCTAGAAACCCTGATGTGTGGCCTTAGGCAGCCAGCAGATGATCTTAGCATAGTGGATTGCCTGTACACCATACTACAGCAGACAAAATCGGGAAGAGGGGGCAGTGCGCAAACAATCCAGATAACCGAAACACAATGCAATTACGCACTGTCTGAGGTGGCAAGGATAGCAGGAATCAGTATACTTTACCGGCAGAAGACTGCGATCTGACTGCATCGGCACATGCATGATTGTTTTTGTTTCCTGTTCTAACCACCTAACTCAGTGAAGTTGGTGAACCAATTAAGACGGTTTTTAGGGACTACAGCCCTAGTCGACCAAATGTAAAAAAAGAGTCGATGTTTATCACCAAAATTTGACTAGGGTCAGCCACGTCGAGAGTTAGCAAATCAAATTATTCCAGAATCTTGAAATGTCTCACAGAGATGTTTGTAAAAGTCTGACGAATATTTATTTCAGTGTAACTATCAAAAATTTATTACCGCGGGATGCATTCGAACTCACAGCTTTGTCCCTTACAGGCACATTCTTCAACAGACTTAGTTGGTTATTGATTTACGTTCGTATGGTATGGATCATGCAACACCCTCAATTGTTAGCGCAACACTTACCTTCTAATGTCCTACCAGACAGTACCTTTAGGTGAGTTTAAATTTAACATATAAAATCACGGATATTTGGTGGATTTCCCTTGTGTTCATTGAAGAGTTGGCGAAGACCAAGCAAATGCCCACAAAAACTCAACTGATTCGTGTCTTTCTGATTATCGCCCATAATCAAGACATTGTCGCGACCGTATTTGGATCACCACCTAAATTATACGGTACAGCCTGAATAGAAAAGGACATCAATGCTGAATTACATCACCTCAGAGCCATTCAGTGCTTGATCTTCCACAGTAGGTAGTGTGGATCTAGCCTTCTGCCTATCTCACAAGCGAAGGAACGAACAAATCGTAAACAATATGAACCATTACGAAACCGCTCATATTGCACTAGTACTAATATCAGCAGTTGCCTCGTTTTGAAGAGCCGACTCACGATTAAATCATTAGTCGTGTGCGTTAAGTACTCCATAAAAGCAAACTGTTCTTGTCTCTGCACCGTGGACCCTATTGCGTCATCGACCTTGTGTCTGGACCTGAACTACGCAGCATCTCGCCCAGTCTCTTCATGTCACTTCACATCACATCATTTCACAAGCAAAGCAACCCTGGATTCCGAAACTATTAGATTATTTTCTAGGGTGCTTATCTGTTCATTAGCCGATAACCATTGCAAAAACCTTATCCGTGTATCCCATACTTTTTTTGAGCGATGTTTAACTCACTGATCCTGTATCTAGCTGTCTAATTACTTATGAATGATAGACATCTATGCAGACTCTGGCCGGCATTAATTGCATCCATCTAAGTACCCATTAGCAAGAGAAACTTTCCCCACATAGCCTCAAAGGTCAGGTAAAGAGATCCTAACAACAAATAGAACAAAAACAGTCAAGTTAACTATAGAAGACCATTTGAAAACAGCGATAACCCTGGTCACTGACATGGGAGACAAAATTCCTTGTGTGATGTGATTACTACGTTATCAGCCTAACGGAGATCCATAGAATTTTGTTTGTCACTTTTAGCGCTTTGAGCATGATTTCTTGTCTTCTAGTTGCTTAACAAGTTTCTGATTCTGTAAATGGGCCACAAATTTCGTAAAATGTCAGGTCCAAGGATTAGTTTGTTTTTATTTTGAAAGGAATGGAATGGAGATCAGGAATCTCGACTTGAGTAATGTTGGCAAACTAAAGGAAATTGGCAAATCGATTCTAGGAACAAAAGATTAACAAGCTGTCAGAGGATTAGTTTCCCAAACGCACGCCTGAGTTCATAAGGGGAAACTTGCGCTTAAATCGTCACCGTTGTCGGTGGTGCGGGAATGGTGTGCCAAGCTAAATAGCAGTCAGTTCTTATCATACATCATTGCAGTTTCGATGCTCGGATAAGTAATTTCGAGCGGGGATGTGCAATACTTCGACATCGAATTAGTATAGTAGGTTGTTGCATTAAGCGACAGGAGATTTGATCGGATCATCTTCCAGCAACGAGTTGTGTATCATCTTAAAAAAGGCAGTCGTAGACCAAAATCACCTGCCACCGTTCACTCATTTGGTAGATAATGTAATCTTTTTCGGTTACTTTCGGTTTGTCATTCGAAATTCCTTCTGGTTTGTTAGTTCCTATAAAGTTATAAATCCACTGCTTCTTATATGAAAGAAGGAATTTATGCTGAATGAGCTCGCAACTTGGTTTCAAAGCACTCAAACCCTCCTCCATGGAGTAAACATATCCGCTATAGATGTAACTGTTTTCTTCTACCTAAAATATCATGATAATTTAAATACTAATGTTAGGCTATTTTCTAAAGACATTTGGTTCACAAAGGTACAAGAACAGTATACCAAGAAAGGCATAGAAGACGAGGAAGAGATGCCCCTTTTTCCGGCACTCACCTATCCCATCAATTCACATACCTGCATTGATGTGGAAATAGACTCCCGTTCTGAAAGAATCTCGGCCAAGTTTCTCGTTCCCAACACATTTCGGAGTGTAGTAGCAGCCAAAAGCCGCGTAGAACGATCGGCATCTTCCACGTTCGTGATCGCCACAACCGGATTGTAAATCCGATAGTAAACCACGGCATCCACGGCCACTGTTACAGAGTCTTTGGTCAAAACCTGCGTGAAAGAGATTACCGGGAATTGATAAGAGAAATTCCGTTGTAAATCACTGTGGGTATAAGGAGGCAGGAAAGTAAAGTTTAGGGGAGTAAGGAAAACAGTAGATTGTGCAACTTAGACAAAATAGCAGCAGCTGGTGATCACTCAGATTTGAGCTAAATGCAGCGGTACATGTTTTTAATGAAATTTGGTTTTATAGTCTCTGGTGAAGCTCAGCTATTGCACAAGGGGTCCGTCGAATGCCGCTTGTTATTTTGAAAAGAAACCATGTTCTCTAACTGATCAAAATACAAAGTATTGAATTATCCGTCGCACTTCAATTACCGAGACTGCTTTGAGATCACGAACGGGAACAATCCATGAACAGAATCGTTCTTGACTTCCTTACGCACTCTGCTAAAAATAAATCGCATCTAGGCCTCGGAATGAGAAGAAGAAGCTACAGATGCGTTTAGAAGAAAAATACCATCTCCACTCACTAAATTTTAACACTTATTCCATAAGTAACCCATTTTGTCATTATCCACACCAGTTCTCTGTTTGCCTTTGTTCGTTGAGTTTTTGCCAGATGTTATTCCTCTAGGGATTTGACTAGTTTGTATACATTCACTGTTTGGGGGGCAACTTTTATTTGACCCTTGTAATGCAGACCTTCTGTTCACTAGTTTTATGAAGCGCGAGTGGCCTCTGATCTACTACTACTTTCCTAGTTTCCTTAACTTTGTTTTTCCAGTGAGAAAACCACCTACGATGAGAAATTCAGATCGTGCCAACCTGGGTCACTTAGGTGGTGGCAAACAAGTGACTTTCAATCCACTAATTGCTACACTAAACACAAACTGATTCGCAGTGAAATAAACAAATCAGGAAATCATCAGAAATACCGAATGAATAAGAACGTGTGGAGGAACTTCCGGATAAGAACAAGTTTATTGGTCCTGTCATTGGATGGAGATAAATTCCAAGAGTTGGGCAGTGCCAAAAAGGGTGGCTTGCACTTAAGTTTTGCAAACCGAGAAAAAATGGAAGATTGAAAAATTAAAGTTTGAGATCTTCGATTGGAGACCTGATGCTGAAAGCTGGCAGACTGTATACGGGTGGAAGTTGACAGAAAAAAGAATAGGACTAGTTGAAGATAGTTAGGATGAACAAGACTAAAGATGACATCGCGAGAAGAAGACGAACAGTGAATCAATCGGCAGACGATGAGCAAAGTACTGGAAGTTAATAGGCAAGGCAGGGACCTTGGCCATCCTAATTGCCTTGCGGTTCTCCCGCCCCAGAAGGAACAAAGAACATCCAACTCTACTAAAACATGACTGAAATTATCAAATGTTGAGTGAATTTGGGTTTTATATGGTAAAGGAAGATGCAGGGGACTGAAAACAATCTGGCGCGAAACCGAAGACCTGCAGGGAAAACTAACTAAGGGAAGCCCCAAAAAATGAGTCGAATATATATATATATATATGTAGTGAACAGGAGGCGAATTGAAGTCTAAAGTGGGAGAAAGATAGCGCATCAGATTGAAAACCACAAAATTAAAGTTGCATGTAACCTGAACTTTGATAGATTTACAACAAACCGTCGTGCAAGATGTGGTGGAAAGCTTTCAATATGAGAAACAGAACGCTTGTTTTTCTGTAATTATCAAGTGTTGAAGACCAGAAGCTGAAAACAAGAGTCGTAAAAACAGAGGGATATAATGAAACGTGATTAGCTCCAAACTCTGAGGTAAAAACGCGGAGTGGAAATCAGTCGTCTAAGAGCATGGGAACGTAGCCAGTTTGACCAGGGATGTGCATGCAGACGTTACGGAATTAAATCAAACTCTACCGTAGGGTTGGGTTTGCTCTCCAAAATCAGAGCATCTAGGGAGCGAAAAAGCATATCCTTTCTACAGTCTGGTTATTTGAAGACGGAGGTCCAGAGAGGTCAGATTCTCATGCCTAAAGATAAAAATAATCAAACTATAACAGGACCATCACCACTTGGGTGAAAGTTAGACAGCATAGAACTAATGATCAAAGGAATGAAACCGGAACTTCAGGTACGGTTAGAAGAGCTCATTTAAGGGATTCAGGAGGTGTTGAAGAACTAGTGCACGTAAGCGCAAGTGCCAACTTGAGGTAAGGGGGAAATGGAAAAATTAGTTTGGGAGCTAAAAAAGGCTAGAGGTTAGTGCAGAAATTTGTGTCCTCTTTAGAAAACTAACAAGGAGGGAGGAGATCAAATCCATTAGCTCACAAAATTAATACTGCGGCTCAAACCACGGTGACTGCTGAATGGGCGTTTTATTTGAAATTATGAACATCGTGTATATGTTGGCTAGCGAGTTTCGGTTTGATGTATGACTGCCGAGTCCGACTGATTTGGAGCCAGTAATGCAACCCTGGGACCTAGAGTGGCGAATCACTCAAGGCTTCAATAGGAAAAGCAGTGTCGCTTCGCTTACACTCATACATGTAATAACAATCCCCAATACACAAAGTCGCTGTTCATCGATTTGGTTTGCCGAAAAAAGTACACTCGTATCTTCATCCGAGGCTTAATGGAATTAAAGTTGTTCAGGAATTGTTGACATCCTAACTGTCATTAATCCGCAAATCATTTCGTTTGAGATCAGCTGACCGAGGCTTTGGTCGGCAAACTATAGCGTGATCCCCTCCGTTTCGCATGTAATTACACAAGACTCGTCCAGATACATTCCGTCAAAAATGACCAACAGTCACTGATTGATTATTAAATGCAAAGTTACACAATAATCTTTTGCGTCATCCAATTTTTTGATATTCTCAGCACTAAATTAAAATTCTGCTCATGAGTTCTGAGGATCTGTAATTGAAGATTCTGGCCCTAACTGTAAGAAAGAACCACGGTTAGAATTTAGGTCCTGATAATAATTACTGTTTAGGTTGTCCGTTGACACAGATTTTCAACCGTAAAGATTTCGTCCGGTTTGGGGAACCCTTGACAAGTACATCAAATCAACTAGAATATCGACTAGTGTTTGAAACTTAGGATTTGTGGGACAATTTTCTCCAAGTGAACAGAATTATCCACACAACTGAAATAGAACTATCGAACACGAAGTAAACAGTAAATAAGTATGACGATGACCTGACTTGTTGCACAAAACAGAAAGGGGTGACAAAGGTATTTCCCTAATCGGCCATTTGATAATGCATATCCAAGGCGAAGCCGGTATTAAAACTAAGATACCAGAACAGTATAACCCCAGCATAGTTATAGTGCGCCGATTTATTTAAAGCCATCCATTTCCATCTGCACATTTTCCAGGCACCTCCCGTCGCCGTCTCACCAAGAATGTTTAATGTAACACCAACTGTCACTCCTCTTGCTGTCCGGTCGGAAAACCCCGCAGCGTTGATCATTTGGATATGTCATCCATCGTCATCCAAATTCCACTCGGCTTTGCTAAGTTGCACAGCAACAAAGCTTGACTGGCGGTGGTCAAAGGGTCAATATCACGGTATTTCAGCCCGAAGGTCGCGGGTTCTAATCCTTCCACCGCCGGTCAATTTCCTCACTTGGCAGCCCTCTGTTGGCCGCGACCCCCTCCTGAAATTGACGTGCCTTGTTGTTTCACTAACACAGTAAAAGGCGAAAGACAAGACAGCAGCCTACTAATAGATTTTGGCAATTAACTCCTGTCATTTTACGCTTGCTATTCTATTCAGGTTCCCAGTGGGACAAAAAAACTGATAGGACAATCATGAATTGTGTGCTTGACACTCAAGAACCTGCCTTTATCAAGAGCACAAGATACGAAGAAATTGTACCAGACCTTGGTTATCAGTATGTCAAAACGTTCTATGTCAGCCACTGTAAATACCTAACTGTATGCGTCGTTAAGCGCGGTCATTTTTATCGTTCGTCTTCAGTAATCCTAAAATCATCTCACATCCCCTAGTGCTTTATGTGCCATATTCAGAGTTCCATTCAAGTTAAGCCAATTGTTTTTGTGATTCTAGTCCGTAGGTATGCTGCATGACAAATGCTGAAACATTCACCGCTGTACGTGTGACGGCGTCCGGATGTGTGCGGAATATAGGCGGGTGAAAAATGAATGGTCTTAAAAACATCTAGAGCAATATAGTGGATAATGTTAATCTAGGCACCCTTTTCCAGGTAGCTTTTGGGGTCCCTCAAACGGAGTTTGTTCACTCTTCCTAACAGTGACTAGGCTGATTGAATTAAATGAATCACATTTTGATTTTTGTCCACAAAAAACTAGCAGTGCGAAAGATGAATTTGGACAGTGGGCAATCAGTTCTTTACCCTGTTGTAAGGCCAGTGCACAATTGAAAACACTCCTAAAACCAGTGCACAGTACCGGGAAGCAATAGTCGTTCTCTTTTGGTTTGATCATATTCGGGAATGAAAGTTCAAGAACATTGTTAGAAAAAATCCCCTCTTTTAATCGTCATGCCTTTTTTGTCTCCAACCCAATCACTTCGCCTCTTCTGCCTAGCCATAGTGATAACATGCCCAGTACTTGCAATGGTTCATCGTGAAGTAGTGTAGTAGGTGGTTTTCAGTTTGTTAGCTCACATTTTGTCAAGCCTCGTCCGCCC